>LTAE01000382.1:0-32481 GCA_001647135.1 Pontederia paniculata | reverse complement strand
TCTCTCTCTCTCTCTCTCTCTCTCTCTCTCTCTCTCTCTCTCTCTCTCTCTCGTGCTGAGAATGTCCCATACACCCAGTAAGGATGTGGCAAGTGTCACCAAAGGCGCGAGAATGTGTCGTGGCAAAAACACACAAACACATGGGTCTATACTTACAATGATTGAGAGTCATGCACGTTACCCAACCAATCGCAGAGGTAAATTAAGGTTCATATGTTGCATGGCTTTGATTGAGACATGCGTGCACCAATTAAGGCCTGGGCATTTATGTATCTCGCAAGCTCGATCCGTTTCACGTGAACTGAAAATAGCAAACAGTGGTCTTACTATCTACAGCTCTGCATTGATGGATCATGGATGGACGAAGCTTGAAGGGGGAGAGAGAAAGGGATCAGGAAGACAAGAGGGTGGTACATGCATGGGAGGAGTGGGCAGTCTTTCTTCTTTTTTAAAAGCATTTCTCCCTTTGTGGCTTGGCCCTTGAGACTAATATACACTTACTTTTTTTTAATGCTCTTTTAGTTTACTGATTTGAAATATTTTTCAAGCTAAATGTAGCATTAGGTTTTATTTATACAGTCGTGGATTCCGGGGGTTAGATTCACGAGGGGAACAATTTAGAAAAAAAATTAGAGGACTAGAATCATAATCCTTATTTACATATAATATTTGTGGGGATATGGAAGATAAGAAATGATGTCAATTTTGATTCCAAACGGCAACCAATTATCAAGTCTAGGAGTATGCCTTGGCGAGCTACGATGAAGCTAAGTCCATCCACAACTCTGAGGGAATCAATCACCATTATCCCAACGACCGAGCTCTCATTCAATGGGAGGTGTCTCTTGCTGGTTGGGTCAGACTCAACATTGACAAGTCCTTTATTGGATCGAATGATGGAGGAGGGGCTGGATATATAACTCGTGATTCTAATGGCACGTTTATATATGCAGGTGTCTTAAGATGTGATATAGATATTGCCTTGACGACGAAAGCTTGGGATATGATGAAGTTATGTCCATCCACAACTCTGAGGGAATCAATCACCATCATCCCAAGACCGAGCTCTCATTCAATGGGAGGTGTCTCTTGCTGGTTGGGTCAGACTCAACATTGACAAGTCCTTTATTGGATCGAATGATGGAGGAGGGGCTGGATATATAACTCGTGATTCTAATGGCATGTCTATATATGCAGGTGTCTTAAGATGTGATGTAGATATTGCTTTGGCGACGAAAGCTTGGGATATGCAATGTGGGTGTTAAAGTGCAAAAGTCTAAACATTCAACGCATATGATGTGAATCGGACTCTTTAGTGCTCGTCAACCTTCTAAAGCAACCAGCAAACTGCTCTTGGAGAATCTGGAGCATTTTTTGATAATTTTGAGAATAAACACATATACTACGAAGTGAATCGTGCGACGAATTTTTTGGCCTTTATAGATAGAACATCCAATAGTAATATTTTTGGCCCGATGGTCTTCTCCATGACCTATCGGTTATATTATATATGGACTATCCAACTGGTTTAATATGAGTTTTACTTTCTTCAAAAAAGAAATATCACAAGGTAGAGGAAGAGGATGTCCAGAAGGAGATCATGACTGGGTTTTAGATCTTGACTGGATGCAGTGCGCTATTAATTTATCTGATTCCTTCTACATTTTGTCTACACATCTCATCAGACAGCAAGCATAAGATGCCATCAACTAATCCTTGCCATTATATAGCCTGTTATGTCCCAACAAAGAGGAGCTTAATCCGGGCATGTCGACCCCCTTATTATAAGATTTAAGCCATTGTCCACGCTCAAGTTCAAGTATTTGCTCATGTAAACAAAGCTTTACAAGTTAAATATGAAGCAAAGTGGCTGTTTCTTGATTGGAAAAACAGGAAAGAGAAAAGGCGGTGATAGATTCCTTGTGGTATGCAATTTTGTCTTAACAAATATGCAATTTGACTTATGCGGTTCTTCTCCTTACAGAAGTCTTGTTTTTAATGAAAGAAACATTTACCATCTTAATTACAGGTGGATGCATTACAGAGGTAGCAGACAATGCACCCAACAAAATTAGAACAGATAATTATATCACTACTCTTGTGAGCCCTTTAGGAAATGTGTGGCCATTAAGGGGAACATAAATATTTAACTCCATGCAGCTAAAGAAGATTGATGCACAAGCACTAGAACCAAACAAATTAATAATAATTGCACAAGCTGATTACAACTGGAGGCAACTCTTGAGGTACAGAAAACTATATGTTTCATTATCACCTTGATCAGGAAGGTTAATCTAATGGAATTGTGAAAGTAAAAACAAATAAAAAGTAGTGTTTTTGGATCAAAGTTATTGATGGAGATGTCTATTAAGAACTGTTGTCATGAAGGCAGGAGCTAGCTGCAGTAAATTGGCTGCAAAACATACACAGGAAACTGTAGTTGCGAATATAAAAATTAGTTGTGCCCGGAGCTGGAGGCACAAAATTAAAGCTTTAAGTTGGCCATTGGAGAGTGACAGTTCCATCCATTTACTCTTTTTTTTTTCCTCCTTCTGAGAGCAAGAAAGTGACAGTGTTTTATATCAGTACCAGATCCATAGCATGCTGCCACAGAGCTGCATGCAAAACATGCAGTTCTTATTAGTCTTCTTGCCGTCAATTAGATGGCATTGAGATTATTTATTGCCATGGCAGTAGTAGTGATGCTGCAGTTGGAAGTAGTTTCTGCAAGCAAGTACTTCTGAGTCAAGAAAGCCTCATGCTTTGAATTTAACTCTATATTCATATCAGGTCAAAAAAGATTGAGAGATGTCTTAAACTTCCAAAAACAGTGCTTGCTTGGATCGCTTGTTCACTTCTGCTTTCAAATCCACTGCCATTATCAGGAGTTTATTGGTTGGGTGCTGAATTGTACATACAGTAACGTTATCAACTTTTATCATCTTAAGTTTCAGAACAATGTTAAACTAATATATGCATACAGAGGTACTGCCATTTAATAAGAGTTTTCTTCTTCCTTTTGATGGGTAAAGATGTCAAAAACTGAATGATCCATTCCACCATGAGATTGCCATTGCTCTTCTTGCCAAGGAAATGTATAGAACAAATGAAGAAGAAAGAAGAGGAGGGAAACGAATTGGGGAAGAAGCAACAGAATTTTCATATTCAAAAAACGAGTTACAACTTCCTTCTATTTATAGTTCCATTTATAACATACTCACTGCTACAACTAATGTTACATTCCTAGGCTACAAGAACATATCGTTTGTGTAAGTAATAAATCGCCTGCTACAGTAATAACTGTCAACTAACATTTAGAAGAAGAAACTAAATAACAGCAGCACTCTATTCTCATCACCCCCTCTCAAGTTGATGGTTGAAACAAATCAATCAACCCCAATTTGCTGGATAAGTAATCATGCTGCTGCTTCCCAAGTGCCTTAGTCAGTAAATCTGCTAATTGTTCTTTCGTAGAGATATGATGCAGTTTGATAAGTTGTAGCAGAATTTTTTCTCGTACAAAGTAGCAATCTACTTCAATGTGCTTCGTGCGCTCGTGATAAACAGGATTCTCTGCTATTTGTATTGCTGCTCGGCTGTCGCTAAACACCTTAATTGGTTTCTGAAGTGGTAGCTGCAATTCTGTGAACAATCGATCCAACCATGTAATTTCTGCAACAACAAGTGCCAAGCTCCTGTATTCTGATTCAGCAGAGGACCTAGAAACAACATTTTGTTTCTTTGATTTCCATGATACAAGTGAGCCACCAACTTTGACACAAAAAGCCGAAACTGATCTCTCGTGAACACACAAGATGCCCAATCAGCATCACAATATGCAGCCACATTATTGTTCTTGCCTGCCGGAAAAAATAACCCTTTCCCTGGTGACTTCTTTAGATACCTTACTATCCTTTCAGCTGCATCAAGATGAGATATTTTCGGATGATGCATAAACTGACTTAGATGTCGTACTGCATATGTAATATCGGGTCTAGTGTTTGTGAGATAAAGAAGTCTCCCAATTAATTTTTGAAATTGTTCAGGTTCTACCAACAACTCATCAGTTTCAATCTGACACCCTCTTTGTTCAATTTCTTTATCATATTCATGAGATGTGTACTTTTTATTCTGCTCAAGTGGGGTACAAGCTGGTTTAGCTCCTGCATAACCAAGATCAGATAAAAGTTCTAGTGTATATTTCCTTTGAGTAAAAAAGATCCCCTTATCTGATCTTAAAAGTTCCATACCCAAGAAATACCGAAGTTCTCCAAGATCCTTGATCTTAACACTAGCACTCGAAACTTCTTTTGCTCTGTTGATCAGCAACATACTATTGCCAGTAAGTATCACATCGTCGACATATACTAGAAGTGCAACAAATTGATCTTTCTCCATCAAGGTAAACAATGTATAATCATTCTTACTTTGGATAAAACCTGCACTAGTTAGAATATTAGTGAATTTGATGTTCCACTGGCGAGATGCTTGCTTCAAGCCATACAAGGATTTAAGTAGTCGAAAAACTTTCCCTGAAGCACCCCCCTGACTACTTAAACCCTCCGGGATTTGCATATAGACCTCTTCAGACAAGTCACCATTCAAGAAGGCATTATTAACATCTAGGTGAAAGAGGGGCAATTCTGTTGTGCAGCTACAGTCAACAACACTCTTATAGTTACTGCTTTGGCCACTGGCAAAAAAGTTTCATTGTAGTCGACCCCCTCTTGCTGGTTATAACCTTTAGCAACAAGCCGGGCCTTGTACCTTTCAACCTCTCCAGCTGCAGTAAATTTAACTTTAAAGACCCATTTGCAACCAACAGGAGTTTTCCCAGCAGGGAGATCAACCAATTCCCAAGTCCCATTAGCTTCAAGAGCATGAAGTTCAGCTTGCATAGCATCAATCCAATTTTGGTCCATAACAGCCTGCTTATAAGTAGTTGGCTCATAAACTGAGGAAATAGCAGTAAGAAAAGCTGAATAATGTGGAGTACACTGTTGGTAAGAAATATAGTTGCTGATAGAATAAGGAGTAGAAGCACCAAGGCCACAACTATTACTAGTAATGTAATCCTGCAACCAAGCAGGAGGTCGAGTTGCTCTTCGTGTTCTTGTCTCAACTGGCACTGCAGGAGGAGTAGAAACCAAATCTCTCATAGGAGTATCAGTACTAGGTGGTAAACCCTCATTAGAGGAAGAACCAGAATTACCAGCAGGAGTATCAGAAATAGAAGTATCAGAAGAACCAGGAACAAGAGTATCAGTGTCATAAGAAGGAACTGAAGGAAGATGAAAAAAATCATCATGAATAGAAACACTAGCAGGAGAAGGAACATCAAATGTTGAAGAGTCAGAAATTGAAGCAACTTGTGGAAGAGCATAAGGAAAGATATTTTCAATGAACTTAACATTTCTGCTGACTGTAATCTGCTCATTCTCAAGATTAAGGACTTTATACCCTTTTTGTGTCATAGAATAACCAAGGAATACTCCTGGAAGAGCTCTTCTATCAAACTTGTGACTGATAACTCGATTAGTCATATAGCACAAGCATCCAAACACTTTCAGATGTGTTAAATCTGGGGAATGACCAAAAAATCTCTCAAAAGGAGAGATATTATTCAGAACCTTAAGAGGTAATCTATTTATAATATGAGCAGAGGCTTGAACACTTTCTCCCCAGAATTTCAAAGGCAATTTAGATTGAAACATTAAGGATCTGGCAATTTCAAGAAGATGCTTGTGTTTTCTTTCAACAAGCCCATTCTGCTGTGGAGTATATGGACAGCTACTTTGATGCAAGATCCCTTTTGCAGCAAACAATTGTTTACATATTTCATTGTGATATTCAGATCCATTGTCGGTTCTAATGACTTTAACTGATGTATTATAAAGATTTTCTGTAAGAGCCAAAAAAGATGAGAGAAAGACACAACACTCATTTTTTGTTCTGATCAAATATATCCAAACCATTCTGCTGAAATCATCCACAATAGTCATGAAATATGAAAAACCATTATAAGTAGGACACTTGAAAGGTCCCCAAGTATCTACATGTATCAAATCAAACATTTTAACACTTCTGATAGAATCATCAGTTGACTTGAAAGGTAACTGTGACTGCCTTGCTAAAGGACATATGCTGCAATGTTGTACATCCTTATTATTATTACAAGGCTGAATAGAAGAAATAAACTTGAATCTATCTATGGGAAGATGCCCAAGTCTTTGATGCCACAGTTCCAATTCTGAGGATGCTTGTGAAGCAACCACCAAACTAGGAGGAGTTTATTCTGAATGTCTTGTTCCCTGAATCAGGTAATATAATCCATTCTTCTTTTCACCAATCAGGCTCTCCTTGCCACTGCAGTGGTCCTGAATGACACAAGCATCAACAGAAAAGATCACTGAACAAGCCAACTCTGAAGTTAATTGTGACACAGAAATCAGATTAAATTTGAATTTTGGCACACAAAGAACATTTTTTAGTTCTATGCAGCCTTTCACCATAAAGGAACCTGTGTGTGTAACTAAAGATACACTTCCATTAGGCAAGGATACATAATTTCTGCCTTTTAATTCTTTGATATTAGACATCAGATTTAATTGTGCTGTCATATGATTTGTGGCACCAGTATCAATTATCCAGGAACTCAAATCATGTCCTGAAGAAAAAAGACTTATATCTGCCATATTTGCAGCAGAAACATTGGAAGAAGAAATTTGATCCTTGCTTATGAGTTGAATCAGAAACTTATATTGTTCTTCTGTAAATCCAGAATTAGTCTTAATTGCTGCATCTATACTCTCAATTGAACCTTTATTTTCTGAATCAGGGTTAGTTTGTGCAGCAAACACAACATTATGTGCATTACTCTGATTTTTTGCCTTAAACTTGTAATTGGGTGGAAAGCCAATTAGCCTATAGCACTGAGATTTTTTATGACCAGGCTTCTTGCAATTATCACAAATAATGGCATAATCTTTCTTCTGCTTATTACTCTGATTTTGAAATCTTGTCCCAAAGAAGGCTGCCTGTTGATCTGTATTTTGACCTGAAACACCTTTCACCTGCCTTTGTTCTTCTTCTATTACAAGAGAATATGCTTGATTTATAGTAGGAGGTGGACTCATCAAAAGAATCTGTGATCTAGCTTGATTGTAAGATTCATTAAGACCCATGAGAAACTTATAGAGTTTCTGTTGCTTGACATATTCATTATATTTCTTTAAAACATCTAAAGAAGGAAGTTCAGGAACCATAAGTTCTAACTCTTCCCAAAGATTTTTAAGTTTTGTGTAGTAATATGCAATATTCATCGATCCTTGAGTCAAAGAGTATATTTCATTCTGAATGGAGTAGATTCTCATGCCATTAAACTTTTCAAATCTTTCTTGCAGATCAGACCACACTTTACTAGCACTTTGTGTATAGGAAACATTGCCAATCACCCCTTTGGCTGTCGTGCTTGAGATCCATGAAAGAACCAATGCGTTACAACGCTTCCACTAAAATTCTAATCCCTTGTCCACTTGATCTAAAGGAAAAGAACCATCTACAAAACATTGCTTGTTCTTAGCTAACAATGCATTGAACATAGCATTACTCCAAGCTGAGTAATCCTCAGATCCAGTCAAGCGTTCTGAGATCAAGACTTGTCCTGGAGAATCCGAAGCACTCAAGAACAACAGATTTGAGATGTCTATTGCAGCTATGATAGAAGAACTTGTCGCAGAATTCGTAGACATTTCAGATCAAAGCAAGGATCAAATATCAGAACAAGATGCAACGTCTCAGATCTAGATCTCTTTTAGCAAGAAGAACACGCAGGAAACCAAAAATCCGATGACAAGAAACTGCAAGAAAAAACTAGAGCCAAGATCTAAAAACAATCTGACCGATTTCCAGATCTAAATCCTTGTGTGGAAGGCTCTGANAAATCCGATGACAAGAAACTGCAAGAAAAAACTAGAGCCAAGATCTAAAAACAATCTGACCGATTTCCAGATCTGAATCCTTGTGTGGAAGGCTCTGATACCATGTCAAAAACTGAATGATCCATTCCACCATGAGATTGCCATTGCTCTTCTTGCCAAGGAAATGTATAGAACAAATGAAGAAGAAAGAAGAGGAGGGAAACGAATTGGGGAAGAAGCAACATAATTTTCATATTCAAAAAACGAGTTACAACTTCCTTCTATTTATAGTTCCATTTATAACATACTCACTGCTACAACTAATCTTACATTCCTAGGCTACAAGAACATATCATTTGTGTAAGTAATAAATCGCCTGCTACAGTAATAACTGTCAACGAAGAAGAAACTAAATAACAGCAGCACTCTATTCTCATCAAAAGAACCAAATGACCAGCTGATTTGATAGTAAGATTTCATCAAAATTTCAGATAATTTCAAGTCAAATGAAAAGTTTTGCATGCACATATTTATTTTCTTCTGTATCAATGGAAAATTTTCAAAATACTGGTATGCTGGAAAAAATATCTGCGAACTAGTTGCATGCAAATTATTGATGACATATATGTTGCAATAAAAACAATGTTATCTTCGTGTTCAACTTGGCATATGTAAGATATATTGCCATAACTGCGTACATGCCATGTCAATCATGTAATAGTTTTTTTAGAAAAAAAAAGAAGAAAAAAGAGGACAAAAAACTTTCTGGTTCTTGTTTGCCATCCAGATTAATTATGCATTTATGAATCTGCAGAATGCCATAAGATGCAGTTCACACACTGCACCTTTGAGGACATAAGATATCAAACGAACGCATATTAGTGAAGTAATTTTTTTCTTAATAAAAGCTGCTAATTTCCATTTTGATTCCTTAATTAAAAAAAAAACGCATACCTCATGTTGATCACTAATTGCACATTTCTTTTCGTCATAATATCTACCCATAAATTATAAAATCGGATAGAAGTAGGTCTAAACTTTCTAAATTGAACAATTTCATCTAATAATTTATTTTTTTATTATTTTAATTTATTTAAATTTATTAAATGATTATTTTACGCTTTTGAATAAAGAAATAAAGATCTCTTCCCTTTCTCCACTTTCTTATTATCTCTCTCCTCTCCCTCGTCTTACGTAATGATCGGATTGACGTAGGTCTAAACTTTCTAAATTGAACAATTTCATTTAACAATTTAGTTTTTTATTATTTTAATTTATTAAATAAATATTTTACACTTTTGAATAAAGAAATAAAAAATATCTTCTCTTTCTCGGCTTCCTCTTATTATCTCTCTCATCTTCCTCTCTCGCGATGAGGAGAGACTCTCGTCGAAGAGGAGAGGCAAAATAAATTTTAAAATTTTTATTCAAAAGGATATTTAATAAATTAAAATAATTTAAAAAATAGAAAATTTAGACTATTAGATAAAATTGTCTAATCTAAAAAGTTTAAACTTATTTTTGCTCGATTTTATAGTTTAAAAATAAATTTAAAATTTCATAATATTTCGAATGAGGAAAATAAAAATAATCACATTTATCACTAGTTACACTTCATTTTTATTCAATGTATATGCTATATATTTATATATATACACACTAATGTGATCCAAGACCCAAATGGATCAGTATGTTGATAATTTTAATGTTTTTTGAAAATATGATGATAATTTTGAGTACAGAAATAAGAAGTTGTATTATGCGAATGTTGGGATATAACACATGAAAATTTATTATAATTCTTTTATATTTAATATCAGTTTTCTTAAACTAAAATTGTTGACAATTTTGTACATACACAAAACACACGCTTGGGTGGCAAAGATCGTAGTGTACACGTGCAACTCATGCAATCAAAACGAAGCAAACTTTTCCTTGCCTTCTCTCCGATTTCTGAGCAATTTTTTTTTCTTGGGAGTCATGTGAACCGGAAAATGATGGTCCATTGAACCCCGAGTTGGAAACCCAAACTGGAAAGCCCCCGGTTTAGGCGTAGATTATTATGGTTTTTTTTTCCAAAATTATGAATTTTCTTTTACTCCATCCTAACTTGGAAAATAGTTAGCTATGTTTTCTGAATTATTTTTTTTCTCTTTATCTTACTGTCAATTTTCTTTTAGTTTCTTTATGTTTATCGACTTACATTATTTTGCCATTTATTATTTGAACGAGTAAAAGAAAATTTAAAACATGTTTTTTTGTTTAATTGTATATTTGATAATAGTAAAATATTAGTTATAAAATAAACTATATGTTGGTAACATAAAATAAAAAAAACTTTGATAAATTATTTACGAGCGAAAATATGAAAGTTAAAAATAAATCATAACGCAAGAAGTAAAATCGTGTAAAAAGAGATGCGTCAAAAAGCAGCCATTTATTTTCATCTGCCCCCTTCAAGTTATGACTTATTTTTTTATATTCACTTGTAAACTAAAAAAATATAATAAAAAGACTATTTCAACTTTCTTAAATTGCCGTTTTGTTGTTTTCTTTCATTTGTAAATTGTACTTTTCATTTTATTATTATTTGAAAATACAAATCAAAACGTTTATGAAAAAAATATTTGACATACAAAGTTAAAATATTTTGTTTTACTTTTACAAATGACAATAACTATTGCTTGAAGAATTAATAAACAAAAAAAATAGAAGTTATCTAAATGTGAGTAAAGTGGTAACTTTATAATTTAAAAAGATAAGAGAAAAGAATTAAATACTCAAGTGTGACCTAACGCTAAAATTAAAGTAGTAAGTACGAAGTAATATCTTAATCAGTACTCCAATAAGATTAAATTAAGTCTTTGGGTCTTTGATGCTTCTAACTCACTCTTGGACGTTTTAACCTCCTCCTAAACCGTCCACCTCTCTCTTTCGACTCCAATGATTGCAAGGTATAAAAATAAATTCCCAAGAATCTTCCCTTCATTTCACCTCGGTTTTGGCTTAAGAATAATCAAATTTTAGGGGGAGAGAGAGAGAGAGAGAATTAATTAACCTTTTCTTTTTTAATTAATACAATATTTTAGAGTGGGATGGTGAGAAAGAGGGATTGGTGGATGACCACCACCATATAAGAGACTAAAAAAATAAACAAGCAAATAACAAATTTTGTTTATGCCTCCACTGGCATGTGAAAGTGAGCAACCATCTAAAGGCAAAGTTTTAGAATAATAATGATGCTAATTAAATAATAGTTTGCTGGGGGTGGTAAATTCAAAGCCATAATTAAGCTTCTGTTTAGGGAATTGCAAATTTTATTAGTTACCAACATTACCCTTAATAATATTAGTGCCTCAAATGTAGCAATGTACAAGGATAAGAAAAAAAAAGAGTACACATATAATAAAATCATCTTCCATAGTTCCAATTAATACTTCAAGTTGATGGTCCTCTTGATTTCAGTGAAATTGGATACAAAATTCATCTGCTTAGAATGCTTGCTATTTTTATAAATTAATTACTGTATTTAAATTATTTTTTTTTTCTTTTTCAATCTTTTCTCCTCATCTGCACTTTTGATGACCAAAATTTTCTAATTTCTATTGGACATGTTAATGTTGATTTAAATTGCCAAGAAGCCGACTAAGTATTTTTTTTATCCAAGTACAAATCCTAGTCTATTGTTCCTGGCATAATAGAACTTTTAACACCGACACAAGCTTTTCTTTTGCTTTTTTTTTTCTTTCTCCCTCCTCTCTTATATGTATTAAAAAAATTAAATCCTAACCCATGTACCTGAAAATCCTTCTAATATCAGATGATAAATTGCCTTAAAAAGATGACAAAATTATAGAGCATATTCATTGTGAGTGCTAGAAAGATATTAGACACATAAATTAAGAGGATATAACAATTCTCATATTCACTTGTTTATATGATTTTTTTGTCTTTTCTATTTCACCAAACAAGTTTTATTTGTTAACTAATAAATTATGAAGTCAACAATTTCGAAGATATACTGCAATAGCTAGGCGTTTCAAATTAAATCCTTGATGATTTTATCTTGAAATGAAAAAAAAAATTCATGACATAGTTCTCATGTTCAAGATGGAGTGGGGATTTTATGAGATGATAAATATTTGAGTTCATTTTTTTCCCAAATATATGACAATTTATTATATCCTAAATATAATTAATATATTGATCCCATGGAAATTTCCTCCCTTTTTTTCTTTCTTTTAAGCTAAACAAAAAGTAGATAAACATTTGTTAACTATTGCTATGCATAAGAATTACCATAATTTTATTTTTGGCATTATCTCACCTTGAGTTTTGTGTTATCTTACTTCGACCTCAACATAATAAGAAAAAAAGTATTTTTTTTCCTGAAAATGCAAAAAATTGTATTTGTATACGCATATCCAAAGCAAGAGGTAGCAAAGTAGACAATTTTATCACCTATAAAAAACAAAAAAGATAGAATCAACACAACATCAGAAGGTATTGGATTTCTTTGAATCCAACAAATTTAACTTGTTTTTTCCTCCACCCTCTACCTACTACTACACAAAATGGATTAGCAGTAGCCAAGCAGCAACAAGAATTTGCTTGCACAACTGACATCTCTCTCTCTCTCTCTCTCTCTCTCTCTCTCTCTCTCTTTCTCTCTCCCAAAAAGGTCACCAAATCTTTATATGAGCCCCTTACATTGATTAAAATAAACTTTCTTTATCTTTCGAAAAGAAAGATTATTGTACATTCATTGATAACAACCTAATTAAAATACTCCCTCTTTCTCTCTCCACATCCATTAATCTTTTTTTTTATTTTGTTCTGGACCAGAGAGGGGGGGACGCAAATTGCGAGATACAAATTCCATAATGCAGAGGGACATCGAAATTGAAACAAACCCACCACCATCCTCCCTCCTCTCTCTCTCTCTCTCTCTCTCTCTCTCTCTCTCTCACTCTCCTCTTTCTCTCTCCTGTCGCCCCACATCTCCTGACTCATTTTAAACTCTCCAATTTTTGTAGATGTTCCAAAGTCTGAGAGGCAGAGGAACCAAAGGGTAATCCCAATACGCGCATCTTCTCTCTTTCCCTCACTACTAGGACACAAGAGAAGAAATGGGGGAACCAACGACGACGCTCGACTCCACAGAGCAGCTTCCTCCTCCTCTTTGACGTCCAAGGCCCGGCATCCTTCCTCCCCTACATTTACCCGCCAATTCCGCTAACCTCCCTCTTTCTCTCTCCTCTCTCCTCTCTCCTCTCTCCTCTCTCCTCTACCCCTTTTTTATATATACGCCAAAAGGTCAACAACTCCACCTCTCGTGCTCTCCCTCCTCCTTCCCCCCCTGTTCACCACCACCGCCTCCTGCACTCCCCAATTCCCCCACCAAGATCCCACCTTTACACTGTTTTCCAGCTTCGAACTCCCCTCTTTCCCTTTGCCAATGGAAAAGGAGCGTTTTTTCGGCGCCGGCTGGAGCTCCACTGGCGCTCCCATGCCGCCGCAGTGCTTATTCGGCTTGAACTGGGAGCAACAGAAGCAGCATCAGCATCGGCAGCCTATGAGCCAGGACGCTCACTTCGAGTCGGCCTTGAGCTCTCTGGTCTCATCCCCGACGTCCAATCACCCGACCGGCGCCGGCGACGGTGTAGTGATCATGGAGCTCATTGGCCGTCTCGGCAGCATTTGTAACTCCGGTGACGTTTCTCCGACCTCTCGCCTCCGGGGTACCGACAACGCTTCATGCTATAGCACTCCACTGAATTCCCCTCCGAAGATCAACGTTTCCATGGTCGAGCAGCAGCAGAACAGGGCCAATGGGCCGCCGATGCTACCGAATCCGATGCCTGGTGGGTATCTCTTCGCGCCGTTCGCCGCCGACCCGGCGTTCGCGGAGAGGGCCGCGAGATATTCCTGCTTCGGTGGGCGGAGCTACGGCGATCTCGCCACCCAGTTTGGGCTCCCGGAGGCCGGAAAGCTGTCAAGGATCTCCAGCAGCCATTACCTGAAGGCGCTCGGTGGCGCGTCGGAGTTGGCTGTTCCCGGCGGAGACGGAACGGAGAAACCGGCTATAGACTCTGCGCAGCTTGAGATGGAGATGAGGTCCAAACCGGGTGCTTCTACACCGGAGGAAACGGAGTTGGGCTCTGGGATGGAGGAGTCGGCGGCGGCGGCGGCATCCGACAAAATGGTGGTGCGCGATGGCGAGGCGTCCCTGGGAATAGGCACTGAGAGCAACACAAGGAAGAGGAAGGCAGCTCCGAAGAGCAAAGCAAAAGAGGCACCTTTAGCCTCCTCTACCAGCAATCAAACCAAGGTATGGTAAAAATTTAATATTTCTTTCTTTGGGAAAAAAAAGATTGAATCTTTTCTGCATTTTTTGCTCAACTCAATTGTTTCTGTCTCTACTCCGATTGTCAGACATAGATAATTCAGAGGAAAAATATATGTTTCATCCGAATATATAGGGTTAAAATGAAAACTCAGATTGACATTGATGAATTTTCCAACCACAGACAACAGAGGGAAATAATTCAGATTCAAAGAGATGCAAACCAACTGAGACTAATGGACCTGAAAAGGATTCAACAGGCAAGCCCAAGACAGAACAAACTGGAGATTCTGCACATAAACAAGGCAAGGACAGCAATGACAGGCTTCCTGAGCCTCCAAAGGATTACATCCATGTCAGAGCAAGAAGAGGGCAGGCCACTGATAGCCACAGCCTAGCTGAGAGAGTAAGCAAGAATACATCCGCTTCTTGATCTTGTCTCTATCACATTTTAGTTCCATCTTCGGAATGGCTAGATTAATAATTTTGTGTTAATGTTTTGAAACAGGTTAGAAGGGAAAAGATCAGTGAAAGGATGAAGTTTCTGCAGGATCTTGTTCCGGGTTGCAATAAGGTAGGCATAATGATGTCCAATTGAGGGTGTTGG
The DNA here is from genome assembly GCA_001647135.1 of Pontederia paniculata. Lineage (NCBI taxonomy): Eukaryota > Viridiplantae > Streptophyta > Magnoliopsida > Commelinales > Pontederiaceae > Pontederia > Pontederia paniculata. The sequence continues at coordinate 17,609 of LTAE01000382.1, read as the reverse complement.
AGCTGTAATAATGTGCCGTAGGCTTTGATAATACAATTCTAGATCCACCATTTTAGTCCTAAATTTCTTATGTCTGAGCTGCAGGTGACTGGCAAAGCAGTTATGCTTGATGAGATCATAAATTATGTCCAGTCATTACAGAGACAAGTTGAGGTAAAGACGTTTCGACATATCAAATCATGCTTTTCTCACCCTTGTTGAAATTGCATCTGAATTCTGATTTCACTGTTTCAGTTCTTGTCAATGAAATTGGCTACTGTGAATCCGCGGCTAGAATTCAATATGGAAACAGTCCTGCCAAAAGAGGTAATTTTTTTGTTTGTAGTATCCTTATGCTAACACCTTTTGTGCACATCATGTCATCTGTATTAAATACTTCTACATATCTGAACCCAGATGCATGAATCACAGGGACAATTGCCACAGCCAGTCTACCCTATAGAGTCTGCAGCCATGCAATTCCCTTTTTCTCAACAGACTCAAGGCAATCCTCTCCAAAGCATAGCAACTCAACGTTCCTTAGGTCTACTGGAATCCTCTTTACAACGGAGTCTGAGCATGCAACTCCCCTCCCTTGATGCTTTCGATACTACCTCACAGGTATCAAATGTGACCATTCATGTCCAAGGAATTTGAAATCAATCTTGCTAGACTATAAAGTGATAATGACAGTGCATTCTTGCCTTTCAGCTACCAAGTTTCTGGGAGGATGATCTGCAAAGCGTCGTCCGGATGGGCTTTGGGCAGAGCCAAGAGACTGATTTATCTTCTCAAAGTCTTGAAGGTAAACATAAAATGAACTGTCTTTACGACGAAAACTCTGGTTGCATAATTGTTTAGAAGTGCTTTTCAGAAAAGAATCTGATAACTTGCTATGCTTGTTGCAGGCCAAATGCCAGCTAGCCATATGAAAATTGAGCTCTGATTATTTTGTTTGGAGTCAAAGAAGTGGTATTTTTGTATATAGCTGAGATATATCGATTTGAAATGGCACAAGAAAGCTTTGAACTAACAGAGTTTGGTCCAAGCACAAGGTTGTGCAGAAATTTCCTATATACTAAGTGTAAGAATGTAACTGAGGTGAGGGTCATGGACAGAGATAATTCTTTATTTTGATGTTTTGTATTATCAAGAGAAAACAATTAATATTTGATTTTAATGAAAATTTCTACACTTGTTATCCGCTACAATTTTTGCCTTCATTTTTTATGTGGAAGGAATTAAAAAGAAAACCACAAGGATTACCGATCATCATCTGATGCCAGGTTGGTTGCTTGTAAACAGCTGTTGATTGCACCAACCTGATTAATCAAGTCCTAAAGATGAACTGCGAAGTCATACATCTACATCTTATTCCACCCAATTGAGTTGTTGTCGACTCAATATTTTTTACAGAATCTTAAGCCCCTTTACATTGGTTGTCCACTTTGCATGATCCACCTCACACATCCTATTATATGCCCCTCAGCAGCCCCTTTTTCTTTATTCTTCTAGCACTTAAGATAATCTCTAGTCCAGTGACAGACAGGTTAGGAGAAGAAACTCATCACTGTTCTGATTAATTTGATGAGGATTGATCAAGCAAAATAATTGTCTGAATTAGTAGTTAGATAAACTATAAATGTGATTAGTATCGATCCCAGTAACTGGAAGAGTGACTGAATCATATTACTCTTACAAACCATTATGTGCTCTGATCTAGTTGGGTAGGAACTAGGAATCACTAATTAGTTTCTGAACATTTATGTCTAAGCAAGATGGGAACAGCTGATGCCTGTAAGTACTAGTAGTACACAATGATTATGAGGCCTGTAGCAGTAGTACTAAATGGAAGGTCCCAAGTCATTATCCCTTGCTGCCTTTGCCTTCAGACATGCATCATTGAGCGCTTGCCCATTCAAGCCATGCAAATGGGACTAATCATCGGATTTCTTCATCCGTTTACGGCCTTGCGTAAAACCTGAGACTCCTTGATGACACTGAAACATGATGCCACCAACATCTTCTTGGGCAAGCACTTGTGGTACCTTGTGAATGTTCTCCCTTTTCTTGTTTTAATCTTTGTTTCATTTATAGCACAAACATATAAGCAGCAAAAATCTGCATGTCAGAAGTTTTAAGGAGCTTTTCAACATGAATTGGGATGTCCCAGTTGTGGTCCAGTGCTGCAAGGTACATACAGGGTGCAGTTAGGAGTGATGCAGTTGGATTTGTTGTGTTGGGGGAACTATGATTACTACAAGGCATGTTAAACAGCCTGTCTTATGGTTTTGAAATCTGCAGCTGTTTGCAGCATTATTTGTGGAATCCCATTTCTTTTTTTGGATTGTCACTCTTCAGTTCAACCTCTAAGGAGCTAACTGTGACCATTTTTTCACCTCAGAAAAAAAAAATACATTTTTCTTTCTCTCTCCAATCTTTACTTTGGGTTGGTAGGTAGAGGAACACTGTTATGGGGCATCATTGTTTTCACCCACCATCCTAATCAGTGGAGATCCCCCAAATCTTAATTCCACAACTATATGCAAATTGGTGTTATCAGCAACATGGCTGTTGGACCTTCTCGTCTCACCATCAATGGCGTTTTTTGAGCCTGTGATTTCTCTTTCCCCCTTTCAGTCACTGGTTTAGCTTTTGGAATCTACCGCTGCTCAGGATTGGCCCACTAGTTGTCTACATGCACCAAACAGTTAAAATTTATCCTCAGGATTACTATCTCCTCGTGCATTGTAGCTCCCCCCACCAAGATCCAACTATCCAAGGCCTAAACAAGCCAAAGTGTTTAACATCTTAATATACAAGATGATGATGATACATAATTGTAGCTTTCTATTTTTAAGAATATGTAAACATAAAAACGAGTATGTAAAAAAAGTTTAAATAAGTCAAAATGCGTGAAAAATCCAATACATATAATTTTAATGTTTATAGCTTTTGGATACCTATATCAAGTGTCTTTTTAATTAATTCGATGTGACTGAATAATCTAAAAAATCATATAACGCCTCAGACCTCATTCAAGAAATTATTTGTTTTAAACCTATGACACGTACAAATTTAAAACGCATCTTTAACGATAAAGAATGTAGTCACTTATAAGCTCATAATCACTTCTGTGTTTTGTCCATCTGAAACTAAATCCTTAGTCTTCGCTTGGGTCCTTAATTCTTTCTCCCTTGAGGTTCAAGGTTCTCGCTATGATATCTTATGTAAAGCCACCGATCTCATTCAATAAATTATTTATTTTATACTTATAGTCCGCACAAATTTAAAATACATCTTTAATAATGAAGAGGATAATCACTTATAAGCCCATTATCACTTTCGTGTTTTGTCCATGTGAAATTAAATTTTTGATCTTTGCCTTGAATCCTTACAAATCAATAATTGGGAGGTGACAATGAGAATCAAGACGATGTCCATTCATTGACATAGCGTGGATATTATCGGGAAAAAAGTCATTTCACATTAGAATTTGAGACACTCCTTCCTAGTTACAATTGATGTTCACTAATCCTAATTTTGTGTCATGTAATTTTCGTGTCTCTTTTGCTTGAAATTATTTGCCTTGTGAAATCACTTTGGCAAATGGTATCTTTGGTTGTGTTTCGATGTCACGAACCTGGTCAACGGTGGCATTCATGATGAGGAAGACAGACTCGTGTTGTTAAATGGTCTATTTGACATGATTAGTCCTCTCTCAATCCGCTCTTTCTTTTCTTTTTCTTTTAATAATTTTGTTGAGAGGAGGAAGTGGTGAAGGACGCCAATTGAAAGCGTAGGTAGCCTGTCTGCATTACAAATCCATATCAATTAGAGGGAATGGACATCGTCGTTGATCCACTTGAAGGTTTTGTCCACTTCCAGCCCGCAGTACTGAACATATTATTGGGGAACTGAAAGGAACAAGAAAACGAGTGCCAATTTAAGGATGAAAATGGAAAAAAGGTGTCCAAGTTGATTTGAACTTACCGTAGGATAAAAATGTAAAAAGGGTTAAGGTCGATGTCTTCATCCGTATTTGATTAGTTCAGAATTATTATTATTATTATTATTATTATTATTATTATTATTATTATTATTATTATTATTATTATTATTATTATTATTATTATTNGGTCGATGTCTTCATCCGTATTTGATTAGTTCAGAATTATTATTATTATTATTATTATTATTATTATTATTATTATTATTATTATTATTATTATTATTATTATTATTATTATTATTTTGGGGAAAAACCGTGTTTAGGAGAACATTTGTCAGCTTACCTTTTTTTCCTATTTATTTTCTTATGTTTCACTGAAAATTAGTTATAGAGATTAATAATTTCGAGAGAAAAATATTTGTGCAAAAAAAAACAATCAAAATAATGGATAACAGATTATGTAAAGTAGGTTTCTCTCGGTAGGTATCAGTTAGTTATGATTTTCTTTTCTCTTAATTCTACTAACTACGAGTTTAATGTGTGAATCACTTTTTTATTTATATGTGTTTTAATGGTTGAAATTAGATTTAATATAAGCAATTTATTTTTGGATCAAAAAGTTAATTTTATTTGTGAATAAAAAAATATTTATGTTAAATCCAATTTCAATTGTCTGATGTATTGATTGATACATGTAAATAAAAAAATAATTTACACTCATTAAACTCACTACTATAATCGTTAAAAAGATGAATGGAATTATGGAGTTACGAAGCTTTGCTATTGAGCTGTACGTCGTATTTTAAATTAAACTTATGCTCAACTTAATTTAACACGTAATTATAACGGTTATATGTAGATGTGAATATCTTTCTTATCAAATTACACCCAAATTTTATTAAAAATGACTAGTGTTCAGTAACGCTTACGCTCCAAGTCCTCATTATTTTTTCTTCTACCGATGAAAGTTAGGATGAAATAATAAGAAACTTCTATTAAATCGGAAGCGACATAAATTAATCGAGTCTCCCTGAGACAACTCAAGAAAAAGTCTTCATTTCTAATTTCATCTTTAAAATGAACATCAAATCAAATCAAGTACTAGCTAGGGCCATAATTTACCAGCGTTTGTCACTGAACTTTCTTACTGTGAAGAGGCAGCACACAAACGTTTTGTCCTTCTTTTTCCCTCCCTGTAGAAGATCTGGGTTCAAACCTGGTAAGACGGCAAAATATCAGAATCATGAGCGTTAGAACTTCCTTGTCATCCAACTGGCACATGAGGAGGACAATTGCACCTGAGAATGTTTGTGAAGGATACTTTTTAAATGGGATGAAAACTTGAAATACTCCAATATGATTCAGATACAACGTTATGATTAAGATAGTTTGGCTTATAAACCAGGATTATGGAGGCAATTAGAACATTATCCAGATGAAGTGATGGCTCCTAAAGTATGAGCCTGACATGGACAGGGAAAAGTCCAGCTTTCATATAATATAATCGAAACCGGACAGAGTTAACAGACAAATAAAAAGCAAAGATGGGAAGAAATTGGGAGATGTTAATTGCTCACCGACCATTCGTGTGTCGTCCAGTCCCCTGCATCACCAAAATAAGAAGATACGTGTATCAACAAAAAGAAGGCATTTAGCTCGATCCGATCAAACTTAATAGCATACATGGACTATACATGAATCAGCAAAATCTAGATAAGAACCCACCATCCAATATATTAATCAAAAGGTTAAATAATGCTTTGCTAAAACAAGAGTAAAGAAATCTAAAGGTTTAAAAGCAATTAAGCTCCGAATCTCAACACCACCAGCTGAGATTTTATTCCCTGTTGCAAGACCAAAGTATGCTGAGAAAATAAAGAGGAAACAATATACAGATGAGATTGGTATTCAGTAATAAGAAAAACTGATATCAATTTGAGGAATTTCATACCTGCTTTCTGGAAATTAATTGGAGCTCGAATAAATAACACTTTGAGCGCAACAAGAATATCTCATTATCATGTATTATCCAATTTATAGAAGGCCGTCGCAACTATCAATTGTACAATTATGACCAAGAGGAAATTGCAATCAAATTTTGAATAGAACCGGTAAGTAATGACCAAGGAATATCACATATGACGCAATCTGAGAGCCAATTTCACAAAACAACATTTACTAGTTCCAACAAGAAATTGTAGGTACAACCAAATTACATATGCTACAATGTGACTTGTGCTTAGCGTACATCTATCTCTATATGTTATCTTACAACATATCAAAATAACAGCCCGATACCACTTCAGATGTTGCATCGGTCGTAACCCGAGAACCAAGAACTAGGATCAGTGTCTTTAGAAAATTCGGTATCCCCCTTAACGCAGAATGGTTCGAACTCACTTTCTGTCCACATTTGATCAATGGGAGACTCTCCATCATTCAAGATATTAGAGTTAGTGTCTCTAAAAGGTTCCCCCGTCACATGTGGCTCTGCAAGAGATTGATTCAGCATAACAATTTCTCTGTCATATATCTTCTTCAAATTGTCAATTTCCTGATATGCCTTCTCGGTTTCCTGCTCAGCCAATAATGCTCTTCTCTGTGATGGAAAAGAAAACAGATGTTAACACAGGAAATGAAGTACTTGAGAATAAACAAACACATACTATCATTTTCCAATTTCTTTTCTAGAAGAACAATAACATGCAGGTCCAGGGCAGCAATTTTTTTGAGGAGCAACTTCTCAAATACTTATGCTTGTTTCCTCATGGTCAAGATAATAATAATAAGAATCAGGCCAGACTTAAAAAGTCTTAAGGCTCAGTAGATATGAGATGAGATATTAAACAGGGCAACCAAATTATATAATTAGAGCACAGTCAAACTGCTACCATGAATTCCATGATTCTCAGTCTCTCAAGCTACAAAAGGATACTTTATTAAAATAGAAAATTATGCAATTTATCATTATCATGTTCTCTTAATAAAAAATCACCTCATGATTCAAGCTTATCTCACTATTTCTTGTACAGTATATGCAAGTTGGAACTACTCACTGCATAAAAAATGACAGAAGCATTTATTGAAACTAGCAACAATTACTAGTTGGCCAGACAAAAGTATAGGCCGGTTATTTAGGGTGCATAGAATAATCTGCAAGAATGTAGTAGCATGCTACTAAACGATACTTTATTAAAATAGAAAATTATGCAATTTATCATTATCGTTCTCTTAATCAAAAATCACCTCATGATTCAAGCTTCTCACTATTTCTCGTACAGTATATGCAAGTTGGAACTATTCACTGCATAAAAATGACAGAAGCATCTATTGAAACTAGCAACAATTACTAGTCGTCCAGACAAAAATATAGGCCAGTTATTTAGGGTGCATCTGCAAGAATGTAGTACTGTACATGCATGTATTTAGTGTGAAGCTCAAGAATGCAGTACGATGTAATCTTCGTACATGATTCTCAATCTCAAGCGAAGATTCAGAGTACATCATTTTTTCAATATAATATGCGATCTATAAAACCTGTCATTACCTCAGCTGTTGCAGCTGCTTCCTCAGCATCCTTTAAACGCACAAGCAGTTCTCCAGCAGCTTGTACTGCCTCGGCAGTGTCTCTTAGTTGTGCTTGAAGTCCTCTACTCTCATCCATCCAATATTTCCTCTCCCTTTCTCTTTCTGCCCTTATAACAGATAACTCAGCAGCAAGGGCATTGATGAACCTAGATTCAGCTCCTCGAACACCAGCTTTAGCTGCAGCTTTCTTTATATCCTCAATACCCTCACTGATCCTGTGATTCATTGCACGAAGAGCAGTATGCTTCTCCTGGAGTTCAGAATACTGTTCCAGGATTCGTACATGGCCCTGCATTGCCATCTGAAGTGCCTCCTTTAGCTCTTCCGTACATTTCTTCTCAGAATCAAGTTCAATCTTCAACTTCTCAGCAAGACATTGGCTCGATTCAAGCTTAACTCGAAGTTCTTCAGACAGTGCAATCAAGCTACTCTCTTTTTCTGCCCAACTACAACTCTCTGGAGATACCTTTTCATCGCCACTTCCTTCATTCATTTCTGGTATTGTATCAAGAGGACTTAAAGTGATTCCAACAGAATGAGTCAATTGAAGCAAAGGACCTAACTTTTGATTCGATTTTGAAGAATCTATGTAAAATTGCAACTGAGTTCGCAAATCTTGAATTTCTTCCATCAAGACATCTCGTTCGCCCATATCAAAAAAGTTTTTATAGCCGTCAAGCTCCTCTTGGATTCTTTTTATCTCAATATTAGCTTGTAACAGTTTTGGATGATTATCATACTTCTCTTTAAGGATCTGTCAATCAAAAGGAAAATGCTGTTATAGAAAAAGAATCAAAATCAAATACCATTACAAGAGTGTTGCATGATTTAGGAGGAGAAAATATAGACAGGCTAATATGAAGGACCTTATGTTCATTTGCAAGTGAAATGAACTCTTCCTCCATAAATTCCTCTGATGGCAATATGCCATCCATAAGATTCTCAAGACGAGATATCTTATCTTCTCGCGTCTGAGCAATTATGGCATTGCATTCTCTCTCATGTTTATATTGTTCAACCTGCAACAAACATAGTAATTAGGAAAAAAAACATAAAAATATCAGAATACACCAGAAATAAAATAATTTTACCAATCGATTTAGCAATTTAATTTCGTTATGCTGCTTTGCACATTGATCTTCAAGGGCCATCTCTCTTCTGATAGATCCAGCCAAAACCTTCTCAACTGCCTACAGTATGACAATAATGCTTAGGAAAGCTTCATGTCACGTTGGGTTCACCAAATTCTAAGAAGAGTATATAAATGTGAAAAAAGGTTTAAAATGTTGTATGTCTACTGTAGGACCTACTTTTGGAACTTGTATCTTCAGCTTGTCAGTTGAGATTGCTTCTTCAACAGGTACTAATTGTAAATTTGTGCTGCCACTGACATCTTTACTTTCATCTTCCGACTTTTTCTTACAGGAACTACATATATATGCAGATAAATCTTGAATTTCCGAGTCTTGATCAGTTTGCATGCTAAAATCGACCGCGGTTACTGGCGCCATTGGTTTGACATCAGACACAACAGAAAACCTGAATGAAGATCTTCTCACAGATGAACTATGTCGCCGGTTGTCGATAATTTGACGGCCACGCTGTAGGCTAGCTTCAAGCTCTTCAGTTGATGGACGTAATTTTGTACATGATTTACTGAGAGAAGCATTTTTAGGATGTGAAGTCCCCCTAAGGATAATGTCTAAAGTTCCTGAACTTGATTTTACATCTCCCAGTATATTGTTGTGAGATGCAGATATTGCAGATGTTTTAAGACTTCTTTTTATGCAAGTATCAGCCACAGGAGAAGTGCTCATAGTTGATTGTTGAAGAACTTGTGACGTCTGGCAAGGCACTATGTTGAGATCGCAAACTAAGGAGCTTGATGAACTCTGAGAATTGTCTGCAACCACAATTTCATTTGTTTCAACTAAAGAAAGGCTTTCACTAAGCTGACTAGTCCCTTGGTTATGTTTCTGAGCTTCATCAGTATCAATAGTGCCATGAACTGCAGCATTACATTTGTCAAGAAGGTCTGTTTTGATTTCCTTCGCATCATCATCACAACAGGGAACACCAGAACCTCGAATATTTCCAGTAGAGGGTTCCATATCCTGAAGAACTATTGTTTTCCTACAAGCAGAGGTTCTTAAATTTGTTTTTGATGCAGTAAGTTCAGAAGTTACTCTGTCATCACCAGAAGCCAAAAGTTCAGGTGCATGAATGCAAGGCATCTCAACATCATTCTCATCAATCTCCATCTCTTCATCACTGTCATCTTTGACAGCAGGCAATGCTGTAGGACGACTAAGACTCATCTTCAAAAGACTCAAGCTACGTCGTGCATTCCATCCTGTGGAGAAACTTCCCTTGGTTGCTGTGGATCCATTGGACTTCATTCTTAGAAGTTCATCCTGTTAAAAGCACATATAAAATAAATAACAAAAAGCAAAATTAGTAACATGAAGCCTAGCATATGCAGTTGAAGAATGATGCAAAGCTTCAGAAGACTACCTTTAGTTGGCGTATCTGCTCACGCAGAACATTGACATCATCCTCTGTTGTCTCATTTACGACTGCTGCATTTTTTATTGCCTTTGCACGCTGCGCAAACCTCAAAGTACTCAATGTTTCACTCTTGCAACTGCATATAACAGCAATTTCCAATCAATTTTGAGTAAAATGAAAAATAAGAATATTCACCAGGAAAGTATATCACCTCTGTGATGGTGAAATCCCACAAATCATTGCCAACTTCGCATTACCACCAAGAGATTCTTGTAATAAAAATGTCAGCTTGGAATCACGATATGGAATATGCCTCTGTTTTCCATTCTGAGAAACCTCGGCAAGGATATTTATCAAGTTCCTGTGGCATAATAACAAAGACTAGAATAAGTAATAGCACATGCAACTTAGCAAGAATGCATCAATTGCAGATATCATTCTGATGTAGGAAACATAACTTCTTTCATCGCTACCACAAATCTACTTCAACCCTAGTGACCTAAATTACGAATCAACTAACAGCTACTAGAGCACAGATTTTTCGTTAGGTATTAGTCCATAGATGTGTAATATTAAGATGTCAGCTAACATGTCAGTCTTAGTAAATTAAATAGTACTTATCAAATACAAAAACAAGGGTATTTAGTTAAACTATCCTTCATATGGTAGGCAAAAGAATTCATATTGTCATGTGAAAAGAAGAACTACAATGGAGTCATTATTGAAGAAAAGTGCATACTCAGACAACAGAGGTCCAACAATAAGAAATTTCAGAACTACAGAATAACTAATACATCAATCAAGCAAACAACTGATACTGAATAAAAGATGAAAAATTAATATGTATCCTGTCATTCTTATTTCCAATATATAGAATATCAAAACAAGCTCGTCTAAAGTTCTAGATAAATATGTTTCAGCGCGACAAAAAGTAACCATCAAAGACAACAATCTGGTCCTCAATATTTAATCATCCATAATTCTCCTTGACTTTATTATCCACAGTTTTTCTTGCTGATGCTCCAACCTTGCCGTATCATAGTTCTCTAAAAGATGGTTTGTTGATAAAAACTTCCACTGAATAGATAAAGCAATTAACTTTTCTTCAGATGACAATAATCCTTCTTTTCAGCGCGACAAAGAGTAACCATCAAAGACAACAATCTGGTCCTCAATATTTAATCATCCATAATTCTCCTTGACTTTATTATCCACAGTTTTTCTTGCTGATGCTCCAACCTTGCCGTATCATAGTTCTCTAAAAGATGGTTTGTTGATAAAAACTTCCACTGAATAGATAAAGCAATTAACTTTTCTTCAGATGACAATAATCCTTCTTTTACAGTGTCCATTGATGTGGGAAAAGTCGATGAATATCATTCTTTTGAGAGAAAAAAAATGATACATGGAAAGGAAGTTAACATGAGGCTATAAACAATTATCCATGAAGAAAAGAGGAACATTCCATACAGGACAATTTAGACAATAAACATTTGCACGAGATAAAGATAAGTTATAGCTCCACTTATGTTCTCACTAATAAATGCAACAAATAACTTACTAACAAGATATCGAATAAAGGTAATGTATGCCAGAATATGAAAACTTAAAATTCAATGGATAAATGGAACCCATAACAGCGTACACAGATCATACTTCAGTTATAAGTTCCATAATGTCTTTCTTCAGTCAACATTAGTCTGCTGGACTTCATAGTTAACATTCATCTATGAACACAACAAAATATAATACAGATCTTTCTGTTTGCTAATAACTTACAGAACCAAATGTGTGTAATGCTGTAAATTCTTTTTTTTTAGAAGATCATATCAAAATATATAAACGAAAAAACGGCTGCATGTATCCAGATACTCGGTCATGCAATCAGTTCATAGTAATCAATCAAAATCATACCCGAGCTGGGAGAGAGAACGATTAATATTCCCTGCTTCTTTCAAACGTTCCCCTGCTGCACCTGTTTGTTTTTGCCTTTCAGAACCAGCAAGATCAACAAGGTTGATTCTGCTTGTACGTCTGATCAAACCATCATCCATGCTCTACAAAATGGAAAAATTAAGATCTCCATGAAGACAGATAGACAGACAATTTTGTGAGCTATGGCATGTGATCCGAAGATAAGACTGAGAAGATATTATATTCCTAAGTCTGATAGATCAATATGTTATTAACAAATTGTCAGCTATTAAAGAACCATCCATGAAAAGAAAAAGTAATACGGAATAACCAAAAGTATGAAGGCAACGACTTATTGATAATTTTATGGGCAGCCAATCGTTTTCTCTAATAGTGAAGCAAATTGCAGCTATATGTATAGTTTACATAGGATTGTAGTATTAAAGTCAAATCCTATTTTTGACCTGATTATCTAAGAAATTGATTATTGTTTAATGGATAAAATTCAAGATCTCATGAATAATTGAAGATAGCACATGCAAGCAAACAGACTGCATGCACACAGCATGAGAGAGAATAAAATTTAACCATGAACACACACAGTTGCTGTTATTCCATGACATTCAATGACATCATAGAGCAGGAATAAAGACTACCTTAGAGCGAGATTCAACAATGCAAGTTAGCACACAATGAGAACGGGAACTTTCAGCGTTTATACTGGTTGCTCCAGTCCTCCTGTTCGCAAGTCCCTGTAGTCATAAGAGAACCATCATATAGAATATATCATCTGGACGATAACAGCAATTTGTTGTCCAGAATGCTTAAAGATCCCCCCATTTCTTACATTCCAAACCTTTGGCCAACTGAAACAAGACAACTTTTAAAATCTTGACGAACAAATTTTCTATTTCTAGGCAGACAGCATATGTGCATGCACGTCTTCCCAGAACTTTAAACTCAATAAGCCCCTGAAGAATCAAAGAAGCTTGATTTTATAACCAAGCAAAAACATTTTATTTTCAGTGTGGTACTAACTCAAAGTTGCTATGTTTCATGACTTGTAACTGGTGTAAATTCAGCTATTAGCTATGACAGACAGACAATCATTCTTGCTAGTTTAGAAACTTAATGACTAAAGAACAACACCATACATGTGGAAATTTGAACATAAAAGTTCCCCCTTCGCCTAATTACTTCTAACAACAGAGATGTAACAAGAGGTGGATCTCATACCTCCCAGCATGAGACATCACACAGAAGACAAAATTCAGCATTTTACTACAATTTTAGAAGTTTGAATTTGCTAATTCCTCCATATGATGCTGGAATTGTTCTAGCACCCTATGAATTTGCTAAACCTTAATATATTAAATCCTTTCAAGAATAGTGAAAGTGATCAGAAATAAATAGTGTTTGGTGGTAAAATAATAACATCTTTGTAGATACAAAATTAAACTTTCAAATTATATCATCACTTTTTTGAAAATCTACAACACTATGCAGAAATGGAATTCCTTAAGAGTAACCAATAGATGGCTAAAGTACATTGCATGAACATAGATCCAATATAATGAGAGGAAACCTACCTTCATTAACAACTGCGACAGATCCTTCATTGTACTTACATACTCCTCAGTCAAACAGTCAACATAAACACCAGTTCTAACATCTTCTCTAATCTGAAAGACATTATCATTTTCAGGATAGACCCATAATTGATGTCCCTAGTAGCAAAAAAAGCTGCAGGCAAAAAAAGAATTATTGTACCTGGAGATTCCTTTGATTTGGATCTAACAGATCAGTAATTTGCTCATTATAGATCTGCAAGACAAATAACAAGGTAACTTAAAACTAATTCGACTAAGAATCGCCTAGCTTCTCAAACTAGAATTGTGTGTGCTCACTTCCAAGAAAGAACAGCGGCATTGATAGTTCAACTGTTTGTTCAGGTGCTTAGCTTCCTCCTGCAACAAAACAAAATCCTGTAAGGATTCATACATCAAGGAGTCCATGAGGCACAAAATCTATAAATTTTACCCACTTCTTCTATGCGGGAAAAGAGTCGCTCAAAGACGCGTGGGGTCAATCCTCGCTCGCTGCCTGATGAAGAATTATCTGACAAGGCACTCGGAGGCCCCCACATAGTATATGTCTTGCCACTGCCGGTCTTCCCCAACCAATTCAATTGTAAATATTTCATTAAACCTCTTCAACTTAAGTTCACAAAATCTCTACATCCTCAATGAACACCATGGTTAACTTACCTGCCCATATGCGAATATCGAACTATTGAATCCGGACAAGCAGTTCTCTACCAATGGAAGCCCCACAAGTTGAAATATATCTTCCTGATAAACAAATATCGTTCACTTAATAAGCAACTGAACGGATCAACTGATTGCTACACTTTGGTCATATGTTTAAATCACGCAGAAACCTAACAAACTCACTTGAGTTGATTTGGCATCAGAAACCGAATCAAAAGTGAAGGTGTGATCGGTAATCGAGATGGAGTTCTGTGATATCTTCTCCGCGATCTGATCCACCCCTTCCTCCTCCTTGCTCGGTGGCCGGATTCTTACAATCACCTAATCGGCAACATCAATAAAATATCCAATGTAAGATCAAACGATGAACTCGAGCCCACAAAACTAGGGCAATTTGCAAAAGAGGCCCCACCTGAACTCCCGAATCAGATGTAGTCGGAGCTCCTACATGGTCGGCGGCGGCGGAGGGAGTCTCCAAGCTGAGCTTCTTCTTAGCCGCGGGCTGCGGCGGGCGGGGAGGAAGGGGGCTCCGGTTCTTGGCCGATAAGGGCTTCGAGGAAGCCCCGGGGGAGCGGTAAGAGGAGGGATCCGTCACCGGAGAGGGATCCACATTCTCTTTCGGTGTCCGCGAGGGGCGGTGCTTCTGAGAGGAGGAGGGAGTAAGGGGTTCGGCGGAAGACGCCGGAACCCTATATCCGCCGGCGGTTCTCGGCGATGCCATCGAGCCGAAGGCCTTCATCGGAACCCAGAGAGAGAGAGAGAGAGAGAGAGAGAGAGAGAGAGAGAGAGGTTGGAGTCTGGACAACAGATTTGAAATAGAGTGAAGAGTGAAAGGGAAATTATTTAAATAAATAGGTCTGTTNAGAGAGAGAGAGAGAGAGAGAGAGAGAGAGAGAGAGAGAGAGACGTTGGAGTCTGGACAACAGATTTGAAATAGAGTGAAGAGTGAAAGGGAAATTATTTAAATAAATAGGTCTGTTCGATTTCTGAATTCACATAGACCACATTTGAGTATACCCGCCTTAGGGTGTAGTTCGTGGGACCCAATATTTTGGTCCAGATCTTGTGGTGGAGCGAGCGTGTAAGATTGATAATGTGACTATTTTGGTGTACAAATGATGAGCATTTAAAGCGCGAGTGTGAGTTACACCGCTCTCGCTTCGCCACAAGTGGACGAAGAGTGGGACCCACTTCCCGGGCTGCTCGCACTTGTGGTGGGTTAACGTTTGGGTCAACTTTACGGGGGACGAGAGTTCAAATTTTGGACAATAAGAAGTGTAGACTTCTTTTGGACCGCGTGATTGATGATGAACGTTAGATCTGGAACCCTGCGATTAGACCGTTGCAATGGGGATATGCCAAAGAATAAGTTACTGGTGCTGGGGCTCCAAATAATTGACCTCTAATAAAAAAAACAGGTAGAAATAGTTTAAATTGTAGGCATCAAATGGAACTTTGTTATGGCCATATTTGAAGATTATTTCAAGGGGTTTAATGAACATTTCTAGATTTCAAAAAATTCAAAGTGTTGTCTTTTTTTAGCAAAGAGGAAAAGTCAATACCCCTTAACAATACTACCTACAATATAAATTACAGAAATCAACAATTAGTTATAATCGAATAATCTTTTTTTTAGTATATGATCTTATTTTTACATCTCTCCTCTTTGTGATCCAATGTATGCATTCAAATTAAAAAAAAAACAGATGAGAATAAAAGTGTGGATACGATGATTTTTATCTCGATTCGAGTATTAAAATATTTATTTATAGTTTTGTGGTTTCACTTTTTCTTTTTCTTATACCAGTTCATGGGTTTTGTTAAGAAAATAATTCAAAAACAAGACATTTGTCTCTTTTTTTTTTACGAAGTTTATTGAATGAAGAATTATGAATAATAATTAAATTGGACGCGATGCAACGTTTATAGGTGAGATTATATATCACGGCAGTTTCTATCATTGTTAAACAAACTGCGTACTCATGGCTAAGAACAAAAAGTGATTCCCAGTAATGCTCGTATTTTGTATAGGGATAATTTGATTTGATGTAATTATAAATTCGAAATATAAATTATTATAATTATAAATTCTGTGAGAAATTATTTTCATAGGGGACATGAGATTTAATCATGCTTATATTCAAATCTTAGTATAAAATATTTACATCAATTTGATATAACACCTCTAATGTCTATTCTTTCAATAACTACAACGTTAAAAAAGCAATAACCAGCAATTTGTTAAGTCGTCTTCTTTTTCACTGATAATGGTAATAGATTATTTAGAACATATACTGCATGCCGTCTTCCATAGTATATTTGTACGCTACCCACATCATAAATTAATATATGCAGCAAACACATTAAAAATGTAAAATGAATATATAATAAATTGTTTTTAACATGTGCCCCTTGCACCGAATATAGTCGTTAGATTATTATATTTTTTTTAGTTTTTCTTACAAGAAAAAAACTTATGACATAAATAGTTAATAAAATTATATTTAAAAAATAACAACTTGACTCAGTTTTTATTATTGGAAATATCAATTTAGATAGAATTTATCTCTCGACTCTTATCAATCACTGAATTAATCATATACCAATAACTCTAAAAATCAACATGCTTACGACTTTAAATCTAATTTAGAAATTTTAAAAGTATACTTTAATTAAATCGTAAATAATTTTAATATATTTATTCTTAAGAAATAAAGTCTTACTTGGAGTAAGCTTCTAACACATTGCAATATCCAGTAATATGGATATGGAAATAGTGATAAAGAGCATGTATCATTTATGCTAAAGCACATTTTGTCGATTTTGATAATTAAATGTATGTTATACATGAATACATGATCAGTGAAGGAGGCAGATGTGCCTTCATGTGCAAGCACTATATATATAGATGAAGTGCAAGTTCTGATAGATTTGTATTGATGTTTTGTTGTGTATTGCAATTATACTGATATGGTGATCCCAGATTCGAAACCATCAGTTGCCCTATTTAATTTGTTTTTACCTGATATTTTAAATGCAAGTGCAAGTTCAAATAATCTGTATATATTTTCTTCTTATTGATATCTACCCAACTTTTCTTTTAATTTTAAATATTATGTATTATGTATATGTATATATCTAGATGATTTCAATCACTCACAAATAAAAAAAAATAGTCTTATGACTTTTTTATAATCATGTTGTTGGGAAATACGAAGAACAGAAGTAGAAAGATCACAAGAAACACAGAAAAACACACACAGATTTTACGTGGTTCGGAGATGGATCTCCTACGTCCACGGCCGTCGCAGAGAGTTTTTCACTATGTTAATGTTCTAAAACCACCAGAGTACATAACCGCTCCAAAAATAACATATATATGATGGAGCTAGGGCAAC
>LTAE01000381.1:47586-87498 GCA_001647135.1 Pontederia paniculata | reverse complement strand
TATATATATTATATTATATTTGCTGAGGTATTCGAATTGTAATTGTGAACGCATGGAACAGGAATTTTTACATCTGAACTTGTGCAGTTTATTAGGTATATAAGAATTTATATTATATTTATGTATATTTCTTTTAAAATATTGACTGACTTTACATATAAGTAAAGAAAAAGGAATTGTGTGTTAAAAAGGTGGGATAAAAAGGTGGGTGCCCATATTAATTGACTTAGGAAGTTGGAAAGCAACCGAGTTATAAAAAAACAAAATTAGCTTGTATTTTTTTACTGAAAATATCTATTCGTAGTTATAGATATAATGTTGGAGACACAACATGTTTTTTACATATTTGAAAAGTTTTTTTTTCTCAAAGTTGCATATAACTTCTTGGTTAACTGAAAATTATATTTTGTCCATCATTTTTTCTAGTTGTCACAAACAGGAAAACCAATATTGTTCTTCACACAAATGCAACTTCATTTGCCTAAATTTCTCACACTTTAACAATAAAGTCCTTGCATCTAATACCATCAATTTTTTTGTTAAATTAATTTTATAATATTAAATAACTTTTATGCCCCTTCCCTTCCTCTTGGTACCGGCTCTCGAGACCAATCTAATGGTGTCATCCCATCCTCTCGATTAGATATCACATAAAAGACAAAGATACTAAGAAGGGAGGGATTGCTGCAATTAAAATCAGAAAATATTTTTTTTCCAAGAAAGTCAAAAGTTTGGTATTTAACTCCCACAAAATAGAAAGCTAAAAAATGCAATCTCAAAAAGAAATTGTTAATGACATTTGGTCAACTCCTAAATTTATATCCATGCTTCGAATTCTCACGACTTAAAAACCTTTATAATTCCACTGTTTTTCATAATGTAAAAAAATATTTTTAATATCAAGCAATTTTCTCCTCTCAAAAAGTAATACTATATTTTTTTTTATCACGAGAAACTCAATTAATAACTATAGAGGAAATTAATTATTCAATCTCTCTTTTACATTTTAAAAGTCATTCATATGAGATGGAATCCAAATATGGCTAGAGTATTCAAGTAAAATTACAAATCGATAGCATCAAAATGACAATTTTGTTTGGACATCCGATGAATTTTTTATATGCTATTATGTTCAACATAATTATTATTATCATCTCTTTAATTTTTAATCAGAAAAATAATTATTACATTTTTTCAGCAGCTTGTCAGTGTGAAGATCGATCGAACCAACCTAAAAGATTCTTCTAATTTTCACATGTTTTGAATTTCGATAAGATTATCGAATATGCTTTTCACATATCTTTTGAACACTTGGGCTCCATTTGTATCGATAAAAAGATTCTTCTAATTACTTTTCACTTTTGATAATTATAAATAGCCTAATATAAAAAAAAGTGTGTTAACATTTCAGAAGATGACTTGCTAATACTCTTATATTTTTATAACGAATTTTTTACAGCATCTATCAAACGTGTGAAAAATAAATTTATTATAACAAAATTTATTTTTCTAAGAATTTATTTTCATTTAAACAAATAGAATGTTAATCACATTACTAGCAAACACATCTTCATTATAATTTATTATCATAAAAAAATTTCAAGAATTGATACAATGATTCAAATAATTTCTCCATGACTCCGTCCACTTTTCCCTCACCCTCCACCCTCCGGGATCACATCCTCGTGCTCTAGTGCAAGGATTTGAATAAACAAATAATATATATCGGAGAAAATAATTCTATTTTTTAGTGGCATGATTGAAATATTAATCTTACTATAGCTCTAAGGTTCCAATCCCCAAATTTTTTTAAATATTGTTTATTTTAGAGCTTTCATGTCAAATTTGTTTACTACTTTGCATTAAATATCTCTTTCTAATATTGTAAAATAATAAATAGCATCGATTTGCATCATTCACATATATTTTGATCGTCCACACTGAAAATGACAACAATGGGTGGAAAATGAAATGAAAGTACAAATAAAAAACAATTAAATTACATTTAAAATTAAAATAAAAAATAACTAATTATTTTATTGCACTTTTTTAGACCTAGTCAATGATAAAAAGATAAATATGCATTTGTAACTCAATAATTTACAAATTTTTCAACCAATGATTAATCAAAGTATTATTTATTTTGAATTTTGTCTCGAACAAATTTATAAATATGAGATTAATTCAAGATATATCTCATATAGAGTTTTTTATTAATGAATTGATGTGTTAATATTAATGTATTTTATATTAAAATTTGCTATATATGTGTCAGAAAAAAGAATACTTGTGAAATATTGAAATAATAATAATGTGAATAAAAATATAATTAGATAATTCGATAACCAGAGGTCAAGATTCGAGCACAAATAAATATGACTACAATGTAAAAAAAAGGTTCGTCAAACACGTGTGACTGGCTGCCGCTGACTTGTTCTCGACAATAATTAAAATTTAAATATAAAAGAAAAAAGCACTTACATTTTAATAATACTGTATATAATGTAAATATTATGGTTAAAATGTACATCGTGTACTGTTCATAATGAAAACTATACAATACATTCATGTCTTTTTTTAATTATTGTACAAAAATACTTTTTCGCACACCTTAAAGTAAAAAATTATGTTAAAATAAATCTTTTTAAAAGGGAATTATATAAAATTTGTTGTAATAGCCTAATAGGAGTGATCTTTATATTATTTGCCCCCTTCCATTAAAAAGTTATAATGAGCAAAAATAGCATTATGAGATACCATCATATTAATTTATAGAAAGATGGTCACAAGCAAAGTTTCTTTATGAAAAATAATACTTATTTACTTAATTAATTAATTAATCATTGACCTTTTAATTAAACGAAAAAAATGAGTTCTTTTAATTTATAAAACCCCTCCTTCCCTCTCTTGCTTGCTACCAAACTCCTCTTCCTCTGTTCCGTTCTCCTCTGCTTTCTTCCTCTGTTCTCCACAGGACGCCGCAGAAGGAAGAAATGGTTCGCTTCAGCAACGGCTTGATCGGAGTGCTGAACACCATCACGGTGTTGCTCTCCATCGCCATCCTGAGCACCGGCATCTGGCTGAGCCGCCGCGCCGACAGCACCGACTGCGAGAAGTTCCTGGAGAAGCCCCTCATCGTCATCGGCGTTTTCCTCCTGCTCGTCTCCATCGCCGGCCTCGTCGGCGCCTGCTGCCGAAACTCCTGCCTCCTCTGGATCTACCTCTGCGTCATGTTCGTGCTCATCCTCCTCCTCTTCTGCTTCACCGTCTTCGCCTTGGTCGTCACCAACAAGGGCGCCGGCGATGCCGTCTCCGGCGCCGGCTTCAAGGAGTACCGTCTCGGCAACTACTCCCACTGGCTCCAGAAGCGGGTAGAGAACTCCAAGAACTGGCGGAAGATAAAGAGCTGCCTCCAGGACGCCAAGGTCTGCAGGAGCCTCCAGGACAAGAACGCGACGACCTACGCGGAGTTCATCAGCCAAAACCTCTCGCCAATCCAGGTTTGCGTCCTCCCTCTATCGCCCCCCACCTTGTTCGTGCTAAAAGATCTGTTCTTTATCGCTTCGAATGCTTCTGCACTGTGCTCATGCACGTTTCTGTGCAGTCTGGCTGCTGCAAGCCTCCAGTAGCGTGCAATTTCACCTACGTGAATGAGACCACTTGGACGAAACCCGTCGGCTTCACCTTGTCGAACGACACAGACTGCAACACTTGGCAGAACGATGCGTCCACGTTCTGCTACGACTGCAATTCCTGCAAGGCGGGGGTGCTCGCCAACATCAAGCACGACTGGAAGAAGGTGGCCATCGCCAACGTCATCTTCCTCGTCTTCCTCATCATCGTGTACTCTGTCGGATGCTGCGCCTTCAGGAACAACAGGGCGGACAACGGATACCACAGACCGAAAGGATACTCATACGCTTAAAGACTCCATCTTTTTTTTCCTGTACTTCCATTGTTGTGTATTACTATCATCTTTTCTCTGGTACTTTATAGTTTTATACTTTGGTAATTTCATCTCTTCTTCTCCGATTATATACAGCAGACAGAGAATTATCAATAAATTGGTTTAGAATTTATATCTGAAATCTGCTTGTTTTCTGATAATTGAATGGTGTTTACATAGTTATGATTCTGTATTTGCTAAGAAAAATTAAACTTTGAGTCGGTGATTTGGTGGCCAACTGGATAACTGAATCTGGGGGCAAATGAAGAGCAACTGGAATTATATAGTTGATTGATTTTGTAGAGATTGGAGACAACACAGAAGTTTCCGCTGCAGTAGTTGAAGTCATTGAAGTTGTAACGTTGTTGACCAAACTATTGCAGCAAATATGATTAAGAGAGGACTTATTCCTCAAAATGAAACTTGCATAGATATATAAATAGAAATCTCTTGTTCATCTGAATGCAGTAGGAATGAAGATGGCAGGACTGTATGCAGGTATTAGAAGTCAGCAACTCTTGCTTTTTTTCCTTAGACCCACTTGCTGTAAGGAAGACTCGGCATAAAAAAACAAAGCAAACAGAGAAAAAAATGTTGTTCCCTTCCTGGTTGATAATCTGAATTAGCAGAAAGTTAGACAATGTTGCAGTGATCCCAAGTGACCATTTCTGTACTCTAGTAACTGTGAGATTTTGATTAAAGATCACTGTAAGTATGAGAAGGCCTTCTGATTATGTCTTGGAAAACTACAGCAAATTAAGAATGAGAATTTTAATGGTATTCAATTATAAAACATACTCATTAAGCTTAAACTTTAGTGTTATAACTCATGATTATTTACATTAACCATTAGTTAAGTATAGATGTTAGACTAGTTAATGGAAGAGCTTTGATATGACATATCAGAAAATATCATGACTTCTTTCTTGTTTCACAGTATAATAAAACACTACTCTAAATGATGTTGGTATATTTTTTTGGAATGAAAACTTATGTACTGTTTTGCAATAATCGAATTTTTAGAAGTGCCATGAGTCGGCCAAGCACCTTGAATCCTTGGCAAGCTCAGATCATGTTTACTTTCTGAAACTTTACCATCAACACAAAATTTGTACATGGAAAATTTCTTTGGATCCTTTCTTCCTTATGAAATATAACTCCAGATACATACGAAAGAATAGTATGGTCACAAGAAATACATACATGTAAACCTTTCTTCTGAGAAATAAAAAAAAATGCCATGCGTGATCAAATACTGAAGCTTTGTTTACATCTCAAACAAGAAGAATGTGTTCTTGTGTGTTGGATCAATGCTACTGCATTTTCAAGCTGGTGTCAGCCCGTGCTTCATCGCAGCTTCCCACACAACATCGATCCGATCCACGTCGATGGCGCCAACCTCATGATGAGTCCATCCTTCGAGGCTGTGCACCACGCCGCCTGCATGGCAAGCATGCACTATGTTTCGCTCCACGGTGTACTGTTTCATTTTCACAGAATAAGAACATTGAAGGGAATGTCTAAGAGTTGAGTACAGAAGAATGCATGCAGAATTCAAGGAAAATTTTTGCTACTGAGCTAATTGATTTCTCCAAATTTATTTGATCAAGTGATTCAGTGTTTTATGATGGAAAGTTAATTCAGATGCATATTTTGGAAGGGTGCATCTTAGTACTACTTTACATACCTCACATGATCCCAGGCCTTGAACATCCTTTGGAAGCCTCATGGCAGCCAAGTTCCCATAAGTGCAGTCTCTCCTGAAACCAATGATTGGAGGCACCACAAACTGGTGGAAGTGCGTGCCGGGCGGCGCCCATCGCTGCTCCCTCAGTGCAAGCCACTTGCCCACTATCCATGTCTGTAACATTAGGTAACGAAATGATCAATGAACATTCCTTCTGTATACATCAAACAACTTAGTCCAGTTCTTGGTTTTGGATTAATGGTGAGTTGGTCATATGTCATAAGGTGTGGATCTTTGTTGATGTACCTTGCAATTTTGTGCCGCTTGGTACTTGGTCACTTGCACAAGGTACTGCTGGCAGTCAGCTGGTGCTTCCTTCTGAATCTTCAGAAATCTTTCGGCCGATAGAGTCAGCATCTGTCAAGTTCATTCAATTCAGATCCATATATATCAAATGATCAACTGATGATGAGAATTCTTCTACAGTTTGATGCACTTACCAGTACTCGGATTTTCTTCCTGCAAAGATATAGTGCAATTGCCCTTCCGAGCTTGGAAGTAGCCCCAGTCAAGAACACCTCTTTCACATCCTTTGGGATTTCATTTAGAATTACAGCAGCAGTTAAGGTGTTGCCATGCACAAGTCTCAATTTTAGATCAGGATGTTTGTTTACAAATAGCGTGCCGCCGCCATTAAGTGCTTCATTCTGCAAAAGTAAGGAACATATATATTCTGTAAAAAAACTTCCATAAGGCTAGTCCTTTCTGATTAAATTAGCAAGAAACTAACCTTATTCAATGCTGCAAGGCTAAGAACTTTCACTCCAAGCTTATCAGCCCTCAGTATTGCTTTCTCTATCTGATCATTGATACCTTGCGTGGCAAATGGCAGGAAGTACTGCAGCAGGATAAAATTTTTCATCAAATTACAGATATTGCAGATCATTTACGAGAATCCGAATCGAGCCGGAGGCCCGGAGTTCTAAAGTACAACTCTAGCTGATGACTGACCTGAAATCCGAATCTCGGAACCACCCACGTCTGATGCAACCGACCCCTCAGGTTGTAGAAGCTGAGCAAGAATGTCTTTGACCAAGCCCACATCATGAGCATCACCGAGAATGCGACCGGCCAAAATGGCACCAGAATGAAATTGTTGTTGAATGGCATCGAGCTGATGGATCGGTACACCATGGGTACATGCATGGACGAGATCACATCAACTACGTGTGCCAGGAAGACGAAGTCAGGGACTTCGCTGTTCTTTCCTGCACCAGTGGACCATCAGATCAGTTAGTCCTTGCATTAAGGGATATATATGATACTAAACTATAAGCAACAGCCATAAGTTTATAGTTTCCAGTTCTCATTTTTATGTTTGTTTTAGAATTATTTTGGTGCAGAAATTATGCACAAAATACCAATGAAATCCAGCTATCTAAGTGAATGCAGCACAGCACTTCTTTTAATATCTGTTCCTGATTTCTCATAGGAAAAGTTTCTCTTTTTCAGAGATAAAAAGATTCAGACTTAACAAGTAATCAGGAACAGCAAACAAAACTCACGAATTGGATGCCTGATATGTTAATTCAATATGTTATGGTTTCAATGAACAATTACTACAGACCTGAGCTTATTTCCTTCTGCAAGTCCCATGACTTGGTGTTCAGCGTCCTCCCAATCAAGTCGAACAGAGGCATAAACAGGCAGTAGTTACAATTCTTCTCCTTGTGATGAAGGCTGAGATATCTGAAAAACAAAGAAATGTTCTTTAGTTCTCCATCAGGAAACATAGGAATTTTTTATGATGATAGCAGATAATTCTGCATTTTTTTCTTAAAAAAAACAAAACTTTCCAGACATCAGCTTTTGTTTCAGAAGAATAGTGCAATTGAAGCAATTGACCTTATTGCTTACAAGACTATGAAATTATTTTTTTTTCCTGTTTCTGTTTAGCTGCCAACCTACTTATCAACTAACACACAAAGACCGTTCCGCGCTTTGGTTGACCAAACTAAGAAGCTTGCACTCAAATAAACTCCTAAATCCGACAAGAATTTAGAAGTCAAAGGCAGCATATGGGGGTCATCCCGCAGTGTATCCAGCAAGCTGACACTTGACCTATGAGATTTTAAAATTGTTTGCAGATGGCAGCAAATAGTTGCAGCTGCCAGAATTGATTCATTGCCAACTGTGCATGGGTTGGCTGTTAACCCTCCCACACATGGCATTCATAACTCAGGATACTGGTGGCAGGTAAGGCCTCCTAAATATTATGGGACATTGATGCTTCATGTCAGAGTCCAGTACAGAGATGGTGTTGACAGACCACTGGAAGAGATATTGACTTCGCAAGTGCATTTCCAGTACTAGTGAATGCCCAGTTCTTCCACTTCCAAGAGTGGGCCTATTATGACTTTGGAGGATCAGAGAATCCATCCACAAACAATATATCCGAGAGATCTCTCCGAATTCTGAAAACTCTTTCTATATTAAAATTTAACACTACATATATTCCCTGGAATGCAAAAGTAAGTGCAACCTTGCACCTTCTAAGGACATTTTTTTCCCTTGATTTATGTAGTAGAATCAACTTGTAGTAAAACCTTCTTAACGAATTGAACCAACCAGTAGTTGATAGGCCCCATCTATTCATTAACAGTTTATCATAATTAGTTAATTAATCTAGTTCTGATCTGTTAGGCAAAGTCTGCTAGAAGTTGTTCAACATCCTGTAAACTAACAAAATAGCCATCAAAGGGGTCTTACAAGTTCCACACTTGCATCATATTTGAAACTTTAGTAAACATATCTATATATATAGAGAGTGTGTATGTGTGTGTGTGTTTTAATGAAACTACAGCATGTTATGTTAATTAGCTACAATAAATTGTTGTTGCTTATTTTGATGTCTTGTGATTGATCCAGCAACTAAAAGAAATGAGAAAACAAGAATATGTTTTATTTCAAACAATTATTTATAGTTACCTTGAACATACGTTAATGGATGATAGATATGCAACACAGTATGATCCGGTTTGTGTTGTGTATGTGGGCATAAATATACTTACGTTGGTGTGTAAATGATGTATCTGAGGAAGGGCAGGGCGTCGAAGAGCCTGCCGGAGAAGACCTCCACGTTGCTGTACCCCATGCACCGGAGGAAGTCGAAAGCGAGGACGTAGCCATATACCAACCCAAGAGAGCCCGCGCCCAAGGAGAAGGCCCCGAGCAAGGGCGCGCCCATCACCACGCTCAACAGCAGGTGCTCCAATGGCGTGGCGTACTCAGCTGATTCATATGACACAGAGACATCAATCCCCGCTCTGCATGATCCCATTAAGATGTGCTCAGGTTTCTTAGCTTTCTATTACCTGTAAACGGCTGTGGCACCGGGGAGGAGTGCTGAATCGAGTGGTAGCGGCTGAAGAGGTAGCCGCCATGGAGGCACCTGTGCGCCCAGTAGAACAGAGGCTCCGAGACTGCAACATGGAGAGCCAGGCATATCAGGGCGCCGCTGAAGTTCCACAGGGGAAGGGACGCTCCGAGAGACGTCGACTGAGCCAGCTGCAGGGCGATGGACCCGAAGAGAGCTTGCATGATGAGGAAGTTGTCCCTGGGCAAGAACAAGAAGTAAGTGAGCGCCATGAATGTTGCATGGAAGAATCTGCCAAGAATCGTTTATATTTGTATATATACCAGTCCCACTCAGCGTCGATTTGCAGGAAGTCGACGCCGTCCTTGATCACTCGCCGGCGCCGGGTGAGGAAGAGCATGCTGCTGAAGGAGTACCACAGCTGGTGCACAAGGCCGCGGAGGCCGAGGAGGAGGAGAAGCTGGAGAGACCAGCAACCGTGGAAGCTCCCTGTGCTGCTGTTCCTCCACTCCATGGCAGCTTTGGCTACGAGGGGGCCGCAGAGAACATACTGCAGAAAGGAAACAAGAACAACTAAAACGTTAACTAAACTAAACCGATTCAGATATCAGACAGCAAGGAACTGAATGGAATTCCATGCATGCATGCCTTGTAGACTCCAAGGTTCTCCCATGGCCAGGAACGCAATGGAGCAACCATGATTTCCTCAGAGAGAGAGAGAGAGAGAGAGAGAGAGAGAGAGAGAGAGAGAGAGAGAGAGAGAGGATTTGCGTGTGAGTTGAGCACTTTGGCAGACATATAAATAGAGGAGGGAAAACACTTTTGGACAGGAGCAGGGAATAAGGCACAGTTAAATCACATTTTTGGAGTATTTATGATTTGAATACTTTTTCCATTTTGTCACGTTTGGAGGAAATAAAAGCTTAATTGGTTATTATTCAGAAGTAGTAGAAAAAAATAAGGTCATTAATTATAAATATTAATTAGTTTTCATGCATATATGCCTATATAAGTAACCCATGACACAAGCAATTTGAGTTGGTGAATTATGGTGCAACTACCTCTCCATCTTCCGAGCATAAGTAAGCTTTGATATCTTATAAAAATATGGTAATATGAGTCTAAATAAATAGTTAATAACTCATTCTTGTCAAGATAAGTGATTCAGAATCCTAATTAGCTCATCCACCAATTCATTATTAGAGAATTAATATCAAATTATTGCTTCTCTTCCAAGACAGTTCTCATCAAAACGAAAAAAATTAGCCCTCATCTCATTTTTTTATGTTTTACATGGTCAAGACTTTTTTATATATGTTTCAAGATCAAAATATCTTACCAAGCAAACATTGCAAGACAATCTAAAAAGAAGTAGAATTCTCTCAGGAAAAAGATATGATACTTTTTTCTTTCCTTTTTTTTTTTTTTGCAAAAAGTATGTAGCCCTCTCCTTACACTTAGGGGTGGTATATATATATTGGAATTTGTGATTTTTCTAGCGTAAAAGACATTTCAATTGAGGAAAAACCAGGATGCCTTATTTTCAAGTGATTTTCACTTTTTTTTTCATTTTCCAATTGTCACATGATTGATACATATAAAGCTTGAAATTTATTTTCCTAAAGAAAAGAAAAAAAGAATTGTCACTCCTACATTAAAAGTAATTTTGTTACCTTATCTTATAAAAAAAAACAGTACGCATAAAAAAATAAAGTTTTCCTATTTTTTAAACTTATCTTATTCACAAAATAATCATGATAATTTTGCAACCATCATTTAAAGTTTCTGCAAGGCTTTAAAGTCAATCTCATCATGATCATTTGTTCATCATCTTCTCAACCAACATTAATTGCTTGTCATGCCATGTTCCTTGTGTATATATATGTATACACATATATATATATATATATATATATATATATATATATCATTTTTTAAAATCCAATTCCATACATTTATTTGTTCTGTTAAATGTGCAGCAGACATGAGAGTCCCATTAGCATCTTTTGGAGGACTTCTTTAATTGGTGGTGTCAAATGC
The DNA here is from genome assembly GCA_001647135.1 of Pontederia paniculata. Classification (NCBI taxonomy): domain Eukaryota; kingdom Viridiplantae; phylum Streptophyta; class Magnoliopsida; order Commelinales; family Pontederiaceae; genus Pontederia; species Pontederia paniculata. The sequence continues at coordinate 76,449 of LTAE01000381.1, read as the reverse complement.
AAGGTCTTCAATTTTCATGTGCCCTTCGTTAAAAGGCTCCATGTTCATTAATGCTGCTGTCTCATCCTCTCTACTACTACTATCTGTGTGCAACCATGCAGTGAAACAGTTGTACCTTCCAATCAATCAAGAGCCCCATTGAAACAATTTTCTCAACTAGTCATTAGAAAATCAATCTGGGTTCACAGCATGGATCCCTAACCACACAGTTCAGTTCTAGCTAGCTAGAGCCCCTTCTCATGCACTGATGTTCACTATGCTTTTTCAAAGTAAAGACATTTTATGTGAATAATGTTCTTTTGAATGAAAATCTTCATGTATCAATAAAACGATTTTATTCATAAATGGGGATAGTACCCCTTATTAAATTAAAACGAGATGAGGTATACGACTAATTTTTTTGATAAGGTAGCATTTTTTTTGTATAAAATAAATATAAATTCATAGATATAAATAAAATAATATGAAAGTGCAGTAATTAGTATACACAACATTATGAGTAAGAAGAATAGAGGAAAAATTAATATAAACTAAAGTTGCATAGTGGTAAGCTTAGTAATTTGACATTTTTTTGATAAATGATTAGCTAGAAAATTATTTTTTTAAGTGAATGTGTGACAGCAATGGATTACTCATTTTCTTACATTAATTTTAAATATTGACATTCTAGTGCATTTTGTGCCTTTAGATTTATATGTGTATCCATACCATATCTAACTGATATGGATTGCACTAGATAGGTTGATATTGCTGATTTTCATTAACCATGCGCGATGTATAGCGTTTCTGGTTAAACAGAATATTCGAGTAAAGAACAGTCACTTGATTATCATTAAGTCGATATTAACACAAGATTATGGTATCACTTGAAATATATATATATATATATATGCCTAATATCATATTGATATTTTGTAAATTAGCTAGCAAACCAGTGACCATTCCAACCACTCAGAATGATAAACATCAGTATGTTGCATTCAAGTGTGATTTCCTTGCATTTGAAAAATAAATAGTTCAAAGAGGGGACCAAATTAATAATTATTTGTGTGCATGAGGTGATGAGATATGGTGCACCAGGAGTTGAAATTGTGTTGCTCATGCATCTTTTTGGATTCAATTAAAGTTAATACTACATTTTATGCATGCATGAGATTGTATCTGGCTTACTGTTGCAACCATGCATGCATTAATCTGATCAAATCCTTGATGGGGTGATTGATTTTGCTAGCTGGTGATGATGACTCATATTTGAATTGTGTGCATTTGAAAACTTGCTGTTGGTCCCATGCATGTTGTTGCTTTTTGCTAATTGACTAATCAAATTAAATTGATCTCTCGACTTGGAAGGGGGAAGATGCATGGAAGGATTTGAATTGAATTGGTCAGCTGTAATGAGAAGATTGGTATCTGTTAGCTTCAACTTCTCAAACCTGCCATCTTCCAAACCATCCCCTCCCCCTCATGCCACTATCCCCAACCTCACAAAGGCATAAAGCCCCATCCCTCGGATATTGAAAACAACATACATAAATAAACAAATATAAATATAAATAAACGGTGCACACTATAATTATTAATACGCTTTTTTTTAAATAAAACTATTTCAAATTAAAAATACTCGATGCACACTACATAGTAGCCTCACAATTAAATATATACAACTAATTCCTCTATTCTATTTTATATCAAAGAAATTTTTTGATCATTTGTTGGTGACTTTGTTGTGATATGCAATAAACTTATCTCATTTTGTTGAGTTAATATTTTTTTTATTAAATAATGTTTTATTTCCTATTATGTAATTGCTTTTAGCTTTGGATTATGTCAACGTTTGTGGTTACTCTTATTTTGAACCAGGCATTTTGCTCTTTTGCTTACTACATTTCTACTTTTAGGAATTTAATTAAGATTAAATTGGCGCTAAATTTATCAAAGGTGTCAACACTATTATCTCAACTTACACGTATGGACGAATCATGCCCCAAACAACATAACCGATCATGTACGTATGTACATGGGTAAGTAGATGACGCTAATAAGTGAACATGGCAAAAGTAAATTTTCAGTATGGGGTCACGAGCTTATATATAATTATATTTTTAAGACGTATTTTAAAGTCGCATAGATTATGAGTTCAAATTAAATTATTTTTTTAAATGGATCAAAATTATTATAATATGAAATATTCAAAGAGGACATTGATCCTGGAAAGAGGAAAAAAAATAAGAACCCTATATATTATATATATATATATATATATTCTCTTTATTATTTTAAAAAATATTTTAAATTCGTATCAATCACACATTTTAAAATTAATTATCGATTTACATTTAGAATTAGCTTGTTTTGATGTACAAATAATTATATGTAATTCATATTATAGCATATTGGAAATCTTGTGTTTGTTTTGTATGCATCATCATTACTGATTTACTATAAATGAATTTCATTTACTTTAGATGTGGGGTCCACGTGCACAGAGAAAATTATGTTATTTATTTTAATGTAATGGTTTCTTTGATTCAAATAAATATACAAATATGTTATCAAATAAATTTATAACATCCATAAAATAAACTACAAATAAAATGAAAAACATAAATATTATAGATGAAATTAATATAAATAAATAAAATTAATAAATATTTCAATTACAAATATATTAAATTTCAGTTATGATATATTTTTACTAAAAAAGTATAATAAATTTAAAATTATTAAAAAATAAAAATGCAAATGTCTGACAAAACTTTATCTTAAAATTACTTCATTTTATTGAATATAAAACTATATATTAAGTAACAAGTTTTTCATAAAAAAAATGAATGAATGAATATAAGATATCGTAAATAAATATAACTTCAAAATGTGTTAGTGATGTAAGAGGCAATGCCTTGAATTAGTCACACATGTACAAGTCACAAAAGATATATTGAGTATATGTAAAGGTGAGCATGATTTTGACCCGACCCGATCAACCTGACTCGACCCGATTATTTTTGGATTGGGTCACTACCTTGAATCGGGTCAAACCCGACCCGACCCGATTAATTTTGGATCGAATAAGGGGTTGAATGCTTAATTATCCAATAACCCAAAACTCAACCAGAATGACCCAAAATTATAATATTAATATAATAAAAATTATGAATTAATATTAAAATTACTTATATTTTAATAGTTTCAAGATTTTTTTATCATTATTTTTTTTATTTTTTTTTATAATATTTTTAATTCATAAGATGTATGAAAAAATTGATGTTAAAAATTTTAATGGTTCAATCCGATGATTCGATTTGACTCAACCAGAAACTTTTCAAGTTGAGTTGGGTCGGATTTCAATTTCTTTTTATCTTAACCCGACCCAACTCGACCCGATATTATTATTTTTGGATCGGGTCAAATTTTACCTCAAACCCGATTCAACCCGACTCATTATCATCCCTAGGTATATATGAGAACATAACATTTATAACGCATTTTAGTAAAATTGTGTGGGCTAAGACGCAGAGCAGACAATATGTCTTGATCATAAGTGTTACATATACAACAGCAGAAATAAAATATATTAAAAATAATGATAGAGAAGTATACATTAAAATAAAATTTATTAGTTTAATAGATTAATTATATATTTAATCAAACTTAAATAAGCATATAATAAATTAAATATTATTATTAAAAAAATTATTTGATTAATCATTACATCACAAATTTCAACCACACGCACTAATTTATTTTTTAAAATTTTATTTGCATCTATATTCAACTATTTTTTTAATTTCAAATTATATCAAACGAAACTATTCCTAATGTAATTTAGAAGATATCATATATAACATTGGATTCTTTTATTATAGAGTATGCCACTATTAATAATTTAATATGGATGCATTTCTGACTGATAATATCAGATGTGATAGTGATCCACACATGTATCGAGTCTATCAATTGCTAGGATCAACAAGTTCCTGCATGGATTTATTTTGTGCAGGTTTGGCCCAAGCATGAAATAAACATAATTCAATTTTTTTATATCGGTAAAAAGAATTCACTATTCGACTATGCGAGCAATCTAAGATTGTTTGAGACGATAATGATATAATATTTAATCTATAAAAAGTATAATAATTATATCGACGTCGTCTGAATTTAATATATTTTCGACTACTCTCAAATATTATGGCCATCAAGAACATCACTACTCTGCCGACAAGCCGCATACTAATTAATCAATACATATACAACGTATGCCACACTTTCTTACAAGGATATTATGTTCACTAATCAATAACAATGATGCATTAGCTTTTGGTTTCACATATTGGTCTATTTCTACAGAAATATCTCATTGTCAAGCAGTTAATTATAACGTATTTATGCCATTAGTGAATCATCAAAAGCATATTCTTCTCCTAATACGGGGAAATGAGTATCTTCTCAGGATATGAGCACAATTATGTTGCTGCCAATAACTTTCAAGAGCAGTAATATAAAGTTCCCATTTTTATGCTATTAATTCTTAACAATATTAAAAAAATGATTATGGCGAAAAAAACGCACACATTTCTTTTAAATAAAGTTCTAAAGAGTCGTTTGGCGCATTTCTAAATTTTATTAACTGATAATTTTAGATCATCATAAAAATAAATTATCACTTTATAAATTATTGGTAATATTATATCAAAGTGTTTGGTAAGTAGCAATAGCACAAATTATAATTTAAATTATGAAACAAAAATTACTAAAATACCTTTCAAAATTATTGAACTAAAATAAATATAAATAAAATAAAGAAAATAAAAAATGAGTTAGGTCAAAATATGAGTTTATATTATTAATCATTCGTAAAATAATTAAAAAATAGAAGAGAATGTTAAACACTATTATTTCGTAATAAAATATAAATATTTTTAAAGTTCGGCTGAAGGGATAATTTTGTCAAAATGCATGTTATCTTGTTGATAATCTGAAAAGACACATCCCATGTGTGCTATTTTCATTACCAGTGATGTGGTAATTTAGATTATTAGAGAAGTAAAAATCACCGGTAATCTGTTGCAGCCAAACGTAGTAATATAGTGGACCCTAGAAATTTTAAATTAAATAATCAGTAATCTATCTGGATTATCTCATACCAAACACCCCCTAAGTGTTGAGGTGATCACGGAGACTACGCTCGACGAAGTGTCGCCAACCATCGGAGCCATTGCTCGTGAAACGCTCCCTTCCCATTCATGATATTGTCCGCTTTGGACACTTAGCATGCACGGATTTAATATGCGTCATGAATAGTTAAGAGGCAGCCACTTATAAGCTCATGATCACCTCCGTATTTTGTTCATACGGGACTATTACTTTTTACCCTCCTTGGAGAACTCAACGTTCACATTGAGTCATCCCACATGGTTCAAGTGAGCACGCGAGGTTGACTCTCATACCATCTGTAACGTCTTTGTACTCATTCATGATATTGTCCGCTTTTGGACCCTTGGCCCACACGGATTTAAAATGCGTCAAGAATGGTTAGGAATCTCGTGACCACCTTTGTGTTATGTCCATATAAGACTTACATTATCTATAGCGCTCTCTTTCTCATTCATAATATTGTCCGCTTTTGACCCTTGGTCCTCAGGGATTTAAAATGCTTCATGTTAAGAGGTAGTCACTTATAAGCCCATGACCACCTTCGTGTTTTATCCATGTGGGACTATTACATTTTACTCCCTTTGGAGAACTCAAGGTCCTCATAGAGCCGTCCCACATTATTCAAGTGAGTAAGCTAGGTTGGCTCTGATACCATCTGTAACGCCTCCGTCCCCATTCATAATAGTGTCCAATTTGGCCCTTTGGCCCGCACGAATTTAAAACGCGTCATGAATGGTTAAGAGAGAGTCACTTATAAGCCCATGAACACATTTGTATTTTGTCCATGTGAGATTATTATATTCTACTTCGCTTGGGAAACTCAACATCCTCGTTGAGTCATCTCATTCCATATGGTTCGAGTAAGCACATGAGGTTGGCTCTGATACTTTTTGTAGCACCCCCAATCCATAAAAAAAATTTCACTTTGACTCTGACACTTAGCATGCACGAATTTAAAATGCGTCTTTGATAGTATCAGAGTGGCACAACGACTTATTCTCCTTATCCCCTCATATATTGTCCGCTTTAGATTCTAGAGGTAGCTCCTACGGAGTTTCTTTTCTTCGCATGATATTTAGTCATCTAGCGCATCTTAAATGATAAGGAAGGATGTTACTTATAAGCCCATGTTCACCTCTGTGTTTTATCCATGTGGGACTATTATATTCTACCACCTTGGGGAACTCAACGTCCTCATTGAGTTGTCTCGTCCCATATGGTTCAAGTGAGCTAGCGAGGTTGACTTTGATACCATCTATAACATCCCCGTCCCCATTTATGATATTGTCCACTTTGGATTCTAAATATACCCCCTACGGAGTTTCTTTGTTTCGCATGTCACTTAGTCCTTCACAATTTTTTTTCAACGCACCTTGAATGATAAAGGAGGATGTTACTTAAAAGTTCATGACCACCTCCGTATATTGTCCTTGTGGGACTATTACAGATCGCGGTACACATACACTCATCCAATCTTGTGTCGATGCCAGCTTGTCAATGAACGTTGCAGCCACGTGCAAAACATGGTGGAGTTAAGAAAGGAAATTGACTACATTAAAGGAATAGTAATGGCGAAGCAACGAATCATACAACAACTAGACTGAAGGAGCGGACGATGACGGGTAGTCCACCAATATAAATGAATGAACATCTACATGAAACCCCATCTTTCAAATAGAATCCCTCTCTCCTTCCCTCTTTCTCTCTCATAGTGGAATCAAAGCTCAGACTCACCAGCGACTACCCCTTCTTTGACTCACATCATCCAACCGGTGCTTCTCTCTTCTTGTCGGTCACTACTATCCTCCATCGTCATCGTCGAACGCTCTTGGATGTTGTCCAAACGACTCATGCGGCGCTCCCCTAATAATCGAACACGGCCGACCTGAGGTGAAATGACGACATAATGGCAAAATTGATGTCTCATACGGTTTCGCACCTGACCAATGGACCCTCTACAACCCTTGAGGTTAGATCGGAGCTTCCCCGATCATCATTGATCTCTCCTATTTCGTGCGATCATTGATGACTGTAAACCCGTCAAGTAGAGAAAATGAACAATGGATTTCTCTTCTCCACTCGATTTTAATCTGGGTCATTTATTTATTCTTCTCTCTCGAATCTCGACCGTAGATCTATTATATATGTGCGAGCCATTAGATTTCATTTTGATCTCATATATTTCGTGATCAAATCTGAATCATAGGATCCATCTGTCCATGATGATCATAACCGTAGAATTAATCTATTTTTAATTCATAGAAACGTATATGCAATATTTTATTATATATATATATGATTTACACAACTGTTCTTTTACCGTGAAGTTATTGTTGGTCTAAGTTAAATTGGAGGAAAGGATTCTCTAAATATTGAACCGATTGTTCATACCCATATTAATTCTGCAATTCGAAAGATAATTATTCTTGATTGATCTTAGTTAATTTAATTTGGCTTTATGATTTTTTATTATTGAAGTTCAATTCATGGTTCGAAAAAAGTTGGGTCGACCTTGATAAAACTTATATCAACTATTGAATTCAGTATGTTATAATATTCTTGTTTTATTGTCTAAGGTTTTAAGTGTAATTAAATAAATATATAGTGATGAAAATAGAAGATCGATGGGTATTTTAAATTTAGAGTTAAATGCAAAATTAAATTCTTCTAATTCCCTTTTCCTGTTAAAAAAATAAAAAAGGCAATTTTGTATTAATTTTCTTTTCTTTATTTTTTTCTGAAAGCTTGAGAAAAGGAGATAAATGGCATCATCTCTCCAGACGTCACCAAGGTTTCAAAAAAAGCGAGCCGAGCAGAGGCATCGCCGGCGGCCAACGACAGCGCCATGCCCTTATCGGCGCCGGAGCTGCTGTGCTCCTCATCTTCGTCCTCCGCTCTCGGTTTTTTTCGCTTTCGAGCTCCCCTCCACGCCCTGCCGCCTCGCTGCAATGGCGTCTGCGTGGCTTCTTCTCCGTCGCTGTCCGTAGCGGCAAAAGGTCAGGGGAAGGCCGTTCTGGGATTGCCTTCCCCGAACGCCCCCCCAGCAGTGACGGGGGAAAGAGGTGTCGTCATCATAACTTGCTTCATTGTTGCCGTTCCTTTGCCGGATTTCTCTGACTGAATGCTTACTTGAGTTTAATGAGTACCTCAGTTTATGTCGGATGGCCATTAGAAATATTTGAATTGCTTGTTCAGTGAACACATTGAGAAAATTACCAATCTTGCAATTGTTAGTAGCGGAATTTTGAAAAACAAAATGTGAACTTTGATATACTTTTGAAAACTTCATCATTTATTTGATAGTCTCCTGCAAATTTTCTGTTTATATAAAAATCAATGGCCTTTTCTGAAGTTGTCTTATAAGGAAAGAAGAAAAGATAAAGTACAGAATACTGATAACGAGTTCGAAACTAAATGTGTGTCCATTTTATCAGCCTGGTTTAATTATGCATCTGTTGTTGCTTACTTTACTTCTTTTTCACATATTTTGTCCAAGTTTCTCAAGCTTGTATCCATATGCTTAAATCTTTTCGAAGGTAACATATATGTTCTGCCATATTCCACTGAAGACATGCTGTTTTGCTAATCACAAAGATTTCTCATCCTTACTTTCGATTGGTCCATTGCATTTTTTCTGCGACTATTGGTTTAATATTTTTTTCTCTCAAAATTGAACCGTTCTACATTTTGAAACACAACAATGTCCCTTGCTCGGCTGATTCCAGACGTAAGCAGCAATAAGCAAACATAGTCTTTGATCCTATGGGTTTGAACGTGGGGAGTTCTTCAGTCTTTCCTATCGCTTGGGTAGGTCTTGTTAGTCTGTTTTCACAAACATTTGAAAGCACAAGTTCCATGAAAGATAAATCTTCTATAAATCGTGGTGTAGACGGTAATCATTATTAGACTTGTGAAAGAGGATTATGCAACTTACTGAAAAATGACTGTGTAAATCTGAAACAGTTTTTACCACTCAATAACATGTGTTCTGCAGAATTTCATCTGGGAAATTTGGTTGATTTTAACACATTAAAGCAAATAGACGGAAGAAGAAAGATATGAATGAAAAGATCTTCCAATTTATAAGAGTGCTGTTTCTATCCAGCTAATAGTTATGTCCATCTGTAGTTGAAGTGTGGATGAATTGTAAAACTATCTAGATTATTTCCGAAAAGAACTAACTAATAGTGATGCATTTATTTATACCAAATCTGAAGTATTCTAATTACTGAACAATGTCAAAGGGGCAATATATATGTTCTAGTTGTATCCCGTCATTTATTTTTTGCTCTAAAAGTTGATATTGTTCCAATATTTAGCAATTTCATGATATGAAAGAAATAGCTAAATATTGGTACCACCTGTAAACACATGTAATAATGTTCTCTTTCCTGACTATTTGTTTGCAGTGGCAACTGCAATTGAGTATAGTTCCATTGACATAGGAGATTTCTTTAATGGGCCTCTTCCTGGAAAATTCTTGAAGATTTTAGGACATTTAGCTTTATCTCGACTTGGGGTATACATACCTTTAGGTGGAGAAAACCGTGAAGCTTTCATTGGTAATTTGGATCAGAACAGTTTTCTTAGCACTTTAGATTCCTTTTCTGGCAGTGGAATTGGTAGGGTTGGGATATGCTCGCTTGGAATTGTTCCATTTATCAATGCACGGATTGTATTTAAGCTTCTTACACAGATTAACCCAAAACTGCAAGAGCTTCAGAAGAGGGAGGGAGAAGCTGCTAGGAAGAATATATTTCAGTGTATGCACTATGCTTCTGCCGTATTTGCAGGCCCAGGTGAGAGTGAACTCTCAGTTTACTTGCTAATCACTGCCTATAGACAGTTAATTTTGACATTGTTAAATAAATTAGTATGTAGGTTGAAGCTCTGATCTTATGCACTTCAATTTTGCTTTATGCACAAGCTTGATGATGACGATATATATATACCTAAAATGATGTACTTTCTTTCACACATTCTAGGTGTATGTTTGCTACAACTCTCATGGTTGTGCTGTTATTTTGATATTTTAGCTCCTTGAATAATACTTTGGTACTATGTAATTAGTGAGCATCATATGCGATAGATGTGTTATGAATTCTTGATGCCTGTGTATCTCCTATTGAAGGCTATCGGCGAAGTTCTTCATCTTCGTCCATATGTTGACTTCAGTGCAGAGTGGGTTCTATCATCTGTGGTTTTGTTGACACTTGGATCAGTATTTACTACTTATATTGGAGAAAGGATATCTGATTTGAAGCTAGGAAATGGAACATCTTTTTTGATATTCACAAGCATCACATTGTACTTGCCTGCATCATTTGGCCACACAAATGCAAGCATCTCAGGATGGAAACTACATTGGACTCACTACAATTATCTTCTCCTTTTTCCTAACTGTTCTTGGAATCGTATATGTTCAGGTAACGTCCCAGTCCACAGATCTTTCTCTGTGTATCTTTTTCCAGCATTTGGCATGTCTACAGTACTAAGAACTCTTTTGATGGTTTCCAGGAAGCCGAGAGAAAATTACCTCTCAATTATGTCTCCAGATACAACAGCAGTTCTATGTGACACAGCGAAGCAAGTTCAAAGAAAAGTAATTCACTGAACAGAGTAGAATCTATAAACTTATCTGACGTGCTGAGATTGCATGTCCTCAGTATGTCGAATGGATAACACCTGGAAGAGTTGACAATGCTGGTTCAAGCAGCAATTAGTCGACAAATCCTAATTCTGGAATCCACCAACGCCTCAGAAAGGAATCTAAGGTCGAATCCGCACAAAGTCGAATTCTGGAAAATAAATAATTGAAGAAAATAGGAGAAAAAGCCCCTTTATTCCATCTTAGAACTCCCTTTTATAGAAGGGTTCCGCCAACTAATCAGGGTCCACAAGTAGTACAATTCTTTAACTAATAAGTTTATCATAACTGTGGAAAACAGGAAGAATTTTTATATATATTCAGTTTTCCTCTATCCCCTGGAGTCTCCTTTATATGGAGAAGATGACTCCTAGGGTTTAATACATAATAAGGCAGGAAGTTAAATAAGTTAACAAACAAAATTAAGGAGAACCTAATAAGGTAAGGAAGCTAATCATATCAATCAAGCTAAATATGTCAATACTCCCCCTCAAGTTGGAGCAAACACATCAACCATGCCCAACTTGTCCACGAGAAAGGAATGTCTCTTCTTCGGAAGTGCCTTGGTGAAAATGTCCGTAAGCTGAAGATCAGTAGAAATATGTGGAGTAACAATTTTGTTTTGCTTGATAGCATCGCGAATGAAGTGGCAGTCGACCTCAATATGCTTAGTGCGCTCATGGAATACCGGGTTAGAAGCAATATAAGTAGCAGATTTGTTGTCACAATACATTGGAATGGGAAGAGGGACAAAAATCCCAAGCTCCTTAAGAAAGGATGTAAGCCATGTAAGTTCACATGTCGTTTGGGCCATGGCACGATACTCAGCTTCTACACTGGATCGTGCGACAACAGTTTGCTTCTTACTACGCCAAGTAACAAGATTGCCTCCAACAAAAGTGGCATAACCTGTAGTGGACCTTCTATCATTAGGAGAGCTAGCATAATCAGCATCAGAGTAGGCATAAACATCTAAGTGGTTGTTACGTGCATAGAAAAGTCCCTTGCCAGGAGATCTTTTAACATAACGTAAAATCATCAACACATCTTGCCAATTGCGATAGGTTGGTTTGTCCACGTACTGACTAGCACGGCTCACAGCATAACAGATGTCCGGGCGAGTAACAGTTAGGTATAGAAGTTTCCCAACAAGACTCCTATATCTAGTGACATCATCAAATTCAACATCATTAGAGGAAGAGTGTGTTTGTGGATCCGCCGGGATAGAGGAGGGCTTAGTGCCAAGCAAACCAGCTTCCTCAAGGATATCTAGTGCATATCGTCGTTGAGTCAGGTGAAGACCAATAGAACTACGAACCACCTCTATGCCCAAAAAATAACGTAGAGGACCAAGGTCCTTAGTGACAAAAACACGTTGAAGAAAGGACTTGGTTTCTTGAATGCCCATTAAATCATCTCCTGTAAGTACCATATCATCCACATACACAGCAAGAATAACAGTGCCAGAAGGTTGATGCCGAACAAACACAGAGTGATCAGATGAGGTACGAGAGAAACCCAATGTAGCAATTTCAGTAGAGAGGCGATCAAACCAGGCACGAGGACTCTGCTTCAATCCATAAATCGCCTTATGTAATCGGCAAACATACTCCCCCTTAACCTCATAGCCAGGAGGTTGAGACATGTAAACTTCCTCCTGTAGATCCCCATAAAGGAACGCATTTTTAACATCCAATTGATATATGGACCAGTTATGATTAGCAGCAACAGCAATAATGGTGCGAATATATCCCATTCGAGCAACAGGAGAGAATGTCTCAAAATAATCCACTCCATAAGTTTGAGTGAAGCCTTTAGCAACAAGGCGTGCCTTCAGTCTATCAATGGAGCCATCTGGATGATGCTTGGTAGTGAAGACCCAACGACAAGCAACAGGAGTAACATCTCGGGGACATTTCATTAGAGACCATGTACCACGAGATGTGAGAGCATCCATCTCATCGTCCATAGCCTTTTTCCATCCAGGATCACGTAAAGCTGTGACATAATGCTTTGGCACAATGGTACTCATTAAAGCATCAATAAATTGTCGATCACAAACAGATAAGTTAGCAGTAGTAGTATAACGTGATAGTGGATGGAGAGTACAAGAACGCACTGGCTTGTGTAGAGCAAGTGGAAGGTCATCACTTAACCTGGGCAGAGGGCCAGGAGGAGCATCCGAAGTCGATGTAGGTGAGGGAACAGAGTCAGATTGGTCCGGAACCTGCAAATCAGCATGAGGAGTGGGTAAAGGAATAGAGTCATACACTTGTCGTTCTCGTCGTTGATAGACACGAAGAGGAGGTGGAAAAGTAAGAGGAATCTCCTGAACTGTATCAGAATAATAGCTGGATTGCTCAAAAAAAGTGACATCAGCAGATACATAATATCGACGACCTATGGGATCATAACAACGATATCCTTTTTGAGTTCTGGAATATCCTAAAAAGACACATCTGATTGAGCGAGGCGAAAGCTTGTCTGGAACATTAAATAAATGGACAAATGCTGTGCAACCAAAAACTCGTAAAGTTAGAGGAAAAAGGGTATCATTTGGATAGAGAAGGGAGAAGGGTATACCGCCTTGTAACACAGAGGAAGAAACACGATTGACCAAGTATGCAGCGGTAAGGACAACATCCCCCCAAAAGATCTTGGGCACTTGCATATGAACTAGAAGCGTGTGCAATATCAAGGAGGTGACGTAACTTCCGTTCTGCTACACCATTTTGTTGAGAGGTGTAAGGACAAGAAGTTTGGTGAAGAGTGCCCTGATTAGCAAAAAATGTAGAAAGGTCTTGTTGCATAAACTCTAGAGCATTGTCAGATCTAAAAACCTTGATAGGTTTAGAAAATGTAGTTCTTATTTCAGCAAAAAAGTGTACAATAGTGGAATAAATTTCGGACCGATTTTTTATTAGAAAGACCCATGAAAGACGACTATAATCATCGATAAAGATAACAAAGTATTTATGACTAGAAATAGTTCGTATGGGACAAGGTCCCCATACATCACAGTGAATTAGATCAAAAGCAGCAGGACGACGAGACTCAGAACGTCTTGGAAAAGAAGTGCGGTGATGTTTCCCAAATTGGCAGGCCTCACAATCAAATTTCTTTAAGTGCTGGAGTTCAGGAAACATTTGAGCAAGCTTGGAAGCAGATGGGTGTCCTAAACGATGATGCCAAAGAAGAGGATCAGTGGAAACAGACACATTATGGGCAGTGACAACACCAGCATCAATGTAGTAGAGGCCATCCTTCTCATATCCCCCACCAATCATCTGACTCGTCTGGATGTCCTGAAAATAACAAGTGGCAGCATCAAATATAACCCGACAATTTAGTTGTTTACATAATTGACTCACAGAAAGCAAGCTCATAGGAAACTCAGGTGCGCAATAAACATTCGTTAGGTGGAGTTGAGATGATAAGTTAATGCTTCCGACTGTGGTGATAGGAGAGTAGGCACCATTTGCCAATCTAACTGAGGTAACATTCGTAGATGGCTGAATGGAGGACAGAGGACTACCTTTACCAGTCAAATGGTTTGAGGCACCTGAATCAATGATCCATTGTGAGCTAGAGGTGGAGGCCATGTTGGCAGCAGTACCTATGGAGCTAGCAAAACCAGCAGCAGTAGAGTTATCAGGATTGCCTGGAGAAGTTGAAGAAGAGGTACCATGTAAGAGCTGCATAAGTCGAGTGTAGTCCACAGAAGATAATTGAACAGTGTGATGTGTGGCCTGAGTAGACAAATCAGCAATGGGTATGGTTTGTTGGGATGTGGCAGATTCAGACGAATTAGAAGCTTGATTGGCTATGGAGGGTCGTCCAAACTTCGCCCAACGTTTCTCAGAAATATGATTAGTTCTATGGCAATGGATGCAGGGGCCCCGATCTCCCCCTCTGGTATCACGACCACGACCATTACCATGACCACGATCACCTCCTCGTCCTCCACGACCAGTTGAAGCAATCAAAGCAGAGCTCTCTGTCAACACACCATCTGAAGTAAAAGAAGCATCCAATTGTTGTAGCCTAGAAAAGACAATTTGCATTGATGGAATAGAATTGGCTGAGAGAAATTGATCCCTTGCTGTGTGATAACGTGGACCGAGACCTGCAAGAAACTTGTAAGTCTGCCACTCTGCTCGTTCTTCACTCTGTTTAGGACAACAAATTGGTTGAAAAACAGCAAGCTCCTCAAAAAGACCAGTCAACAGAGTGTAGTATTGTGCAAGGGACAGATCACCCTGCTGAGATGACCAAATACGACTATAAATATCTGCTAATCTTGCCTTAGTGCTGCTCTGCGAATATGTTTGAGCCAAGTAGGACCACATATCTCTAGCAGTCTCCTTATAAAGAAGAGTAGAAGCAATATACTGCTCAACACTATTGGTGAGCCAGTTCATTACTTGGTAGTTGTCTTGTTCCCATATATAGAAATCATTGTCGGTCTCCTTGAGAGGATCCTTACTAAGGATATAAAGTTTCTTTTGACCACCAACAAATACCTTGAATGCCCGAGACCAGAGAACATAGTTTTCAGCCCCTTTTAATTTAATAGATGTACCCGGTAGTAAGAAAGACTGACCAGATAATTTGTTTTCCATGGAACTCGGGCAAATATATATACCAAAGACGTGGAAGGGTCTGAAATATCACCTTGTGATCACAAAGCCACTGCAAGATCCATAAAGTAATCACAAGTATCCAAATAGAACCACGAGGAGTTCTAAATATGAACCACGAGGAGTTCTACATATGCAGCCACGAGGAGCTTGTCGCATGGGCAGGCACTATCACATTCCCGAGGCTGCTGGGCTGAATTGAGGAAGAGCTAGGATGACATCATTTGCTAAGGCTTGAGAGTGGAGAGGCATTGGAAAAAAAATTTGGTGGGATATCGAACTCCGATCTAGGATCGTCGCTCTGATACCATGTGGAAAACAGGAAGAATTTTTATATATATTCAGTTTTCCTCAATCCCCTGGAGTCTCCTTTATATGGAGAAGATAACTCCTAGGGTTTAATACATAATAAGGCAGGAAGTTAAATAAGTTGACAAACAAAATTAAGGAGAACCTAATAAGGTAAGGAAGCTAATCATATCAATCAAGCTAAATATGTCAATAATAACAAACTAAAATCATAACAAACTAAAACAGAATGCGATAAGAATAGAATCCTAACTAACTAAAAAAATCAGTTAACTTTTAGAGCTACTGGATCTGCATCAGGTTCCCCTGCTTCAAGAAAGCTCAACCCCGAGCTTGGTTGTAACACAACTGGCGGGTGGAACACAAAAAGGTCAGCCACATTAAAGGTGGGCGAGATTCCAAGTGATTCCGGCAAGTCCACAACATAAGCATCGTCATTAATCTTCTTTAAAATTTTGCAAGGTCCAAACTTCTTATCCCGTAGCTTGTTGTATGTGCCCGAAGGAAAACGCTCCTTGCGAAGATGCACCATAACAAAATCGCCCTATGCAAATACTAATTTTCGACGATGCTTATCAGCATGTTGCTTGTACTTTTTGTTAGACTCCTCCAAGTGCTTCTTGGTGTCTTCATGGATAAGGCGTAAGCGGTCAATCATATGGTCTGTAGTAGCACTATCACCTGCAACTTTAGGGAGAATAATCAAATCTATAGCTTGACGAGGCAACCGACCACACACAATTTCAAAAGGAGCCTTCCATGTGCTTCTATTCACTGTGCTATTGAAAGCAAATTCTACTTGAGCCAAAGCCAAATCTCATTGCTTGGGTTTACTACTAGAAATGGATCTTAACATATTGCCAAGTGACCTATTGACAACTTATGTCTGCCCATCCATCTAGGGGTGACAAGTACTACTAAAATTCAATGTAGTGTCAAATCTTTTCCATAAAGACTTCCAAAAGTAACAGAGGAATTTAGAGTCTCTATCAGATGTGATGGATTTAGGAATTTCGTGCAGCCTCACAATCTCACGAAAAAAAAAGATGAGCAACATGACATGCGTCTGAAGTCTTCTTGCAAGCCACAAAATGTGCCATTTTTGAAAAATGATCAACAACCACGAAGGTGGAATCTGATCCTCTCTGAGTTCGTGGTAAGCCCAACACAAAATACATTGATACATCTTCCCAAGGCCCGGACGGTATAGGCAATGGCAAATACAGCCCTGCATTCTGGGTTTGCCCCTTGGCTGTCTGACATGTGCGACACCTGCGCACAAATCGATCCACATCTCTCCGAAGTTGTGGCCAGCAGTAACGTTGTTCAACAGCAGCAACAGTTTTGTCTCTGCCAACATGCCCTCCTAATCCCCCTCCATGGAGATCTTGAATGATCTTGTCACGCAAAGATGAGCGTGGGATGCATAACTGATTGCCGCGGAATAAAAATTCATCTTGAATAAACATACCTTGTGCTGGTTGATGCAAAACACAAGAATTCCAAGCTGAGTGGAAATCGTCATCACCTTCATATAGTTCTTTTAGAGAATCAAATCCAGGGACTTCAATATTTAATGTAGACAATAGGTCAGCACGCCTATTAAGAGTATCAGGCACCTTATTCAACTTTCCACTTTTATGCTTGATAACATACGTAAATCTTTGCATATATTGGATCCATCTGGCATGCATTCTACAAATCTGGGTTTGAGTTTGTAAGTGCTTCAAAGCTTCATGATCAGTGTGTAAGATAAATTCTTTGCATACCAAATAGTGCTCCCAGTGTTTGAATGCTTGTACTACTGCATACAACTCCAGTTGATACGTGCTCCAATTTTGTCGGGCTTCATTTAACTTTTCACTATGGAAGGTGATGGGACGATTCTCCTGAGATAAGACAGCCCCAATGCCCATTATAGATGCATCACTTTCCACCTCGAAAACCTTATTAAAATCAGGCAATGCCAAAACAGGAGATGATGTAAGTTTTTGTTTGATTTCGGTAAAACTACTTTCAGCAGCACTGCCCCAATGAAAGTTCCCTCTTTTCAGACAAGAAGTGATTGGCGCCATAATAGTACTGAAATTCTTTATAAATCTTCGATAAAAAGATGCAAGCCCATGAAAGCTACGAACTTCAGACACAATTTTTGGAGTTGGCCAGGAAAGAATGGCTTCAATCTTCTCTGAATCAACTTGAATGCCCTGGGAACTAATGATGTAACCTAAAAATAAAAGCTTTTCAGTAGCAAATCGACACTTTTTCAAGTTAACATATAGCTGGTTATCACGCAAGATCGTGAGCACTTCTCGCAAGTGAACTAGATGTTCTCCCTTTGTTTTGCTGTAGACCAATATGTCGTCAAAGTAAACTACCACAGATTTCCCAATAAGCGGTTTCAAAACATGATTCATAAGTCGCATAAACGTACTAGGTGCATTAGACAAAGGGCATCACTAACCATTCAAAAAGTCAATCCTTTGTCTTGAAAGTTGTCTTCCATTCATCACCTGGTTCCATTCGTACTTGATGATACCCACTACGCAAGTCAATCTTAGAGAAAATATTTGATCCACTCAGCATGTCCAACATATCGTCCAACCGCGGAATTGGGAATCTGTATTTAACAGTGATCTTGTTTATCGCTCTACTGTCCACACACATTCTCCAACTACCATCTTTCTTTGGGACCAATAGTGCAGGAACTGCACATGGGCTCATACTCTCTCGTATGAATCCTTTGGTAATTAGATCATCCACTTGTTGTTGCAGGATCTGGTTCTCTCGTGGATTCAGCCGATAATGAGGGAGATTAGGGAGGGTAGCTCCAGGCAAAAGGTAATATGATGTCTAATGTCTCTCATAGGTGGCAGGCCTGCTGGCAATTCGTCTGGAGTGATATCTTGAAAGTCAAGCAAAAGCTTCAACACTTCCTCATCTGTAGGTGATTGGTCTAGGGGTAGTTCTCCAACGACTACTAGCGCAAAAGCCATTCCAACTTCAGATATTTCAGACATGAATTCGTCAGCTTCTTCTATTAAATGGATGCTCTTTGATGAACCTATGGGTGTCTCTTTCTCTTGCAGCCATGGGAGCAATGAAATACGTTTGCCATCCTTTGAAAATTTGTAAATATTTTCTCTACCAAAATGTGTGGCATTGACATCAAACTGCCAAGGACGCCCCAATATAACATGACTAGCGTCCATCTCTAATACATCACATTGTACTTCATCTTTATAAGTTTCCCAATGGACAGGGGAATCTTACAAGTCCTTGTTACTACCTTGCAAGTCCCTTTACTAATCCACCTAACTTTGTATGGTGAATGGCGCAACTCAGTCTTCAAACCCAATTGGTCCACAACTTTTTGCGCTACTATATTCTCAGAACTCCCATTGTCTACAATAACCTTGCAGATTTTTCCATTAATGGTGCACTTGGTTCGAAAAATACTATGCCTTCTAGGATCTTCCTCTTCTTTGGGCGCCAACAACACCCGCTGTATGACATTGGACAAATGCTCCCCATCCTCATCAGCACATGCTTCTTCTTCAACTTCGAACTCAATTCCTTCCTCTGCATCATTCTCCATATGGATTAGCAGTTCTTCTGTTATTATTGGTGGCAGTTGTTTCTAGTCTGATTTGGCGTGGCAGGGGTTGTCTTGCTGCGGTTGTTGTTTTCTTCAATAGTAGAAAGTTTCGTGTTGTTACGAGGAGCCATGGACCTGTTTTGTTCGCCAGGAATATATTGTGTCTTTTGCGATCTTTTCAGTTGTCGTTCCGCTGTTCGTGCTAATGTAATTGCTGTTGGCAGGGCACTTGGGGACTGCATCTCAACTCGATCTCTCACACTAGGTCGTAATCCATTCAAAAATCTTGCTACTCATTGAGGTTCTGTTTCTACCATGTTATTTCTGGATGTCAACCGTGTAAATTCTTCAGTGTAATCTGGAACAGATCTCGATCCATGTTTACAATTTTGCAGCTGCTGATAAAGGATCTGTTGATAGTTGACAGGTAGAAATTGATCCCATAGCATCTTCTTCATCTTCCGCCATGACCTCACATGTTGTTTATTTTGATGGCGTCTCATTGAGTGGACTTGTTCCCACCATGCAGAAGCTCCTCCCTTCAACCAAGCCACCAATTTGGCTTGTTTGTGTTCAGCTGCTTCCATGTACTCGAAGAATCGTTCAACTTCAGAGATCCAATCAAGAAAATCTTTGATTTGTAGATGTCCATTAAAACTAGGCAACTCCATTCTAATCTTAAAACTAGGTTGTGCACGAAGTTGGTTACCTGGGTTATCATCAACTTATTCTTCAATACTACTATCAATGTCTGAACCTTGCATACGACGATCTTCATGTCTTAGTTGTTCTTCATGCAGCACTCGGGCTTGTTCAGTGTCTCTTTGCCGCAGTAGTGTTTCTAGGGCAGCAGTGATTCTATCGAGCTTGGTCTCTAATGCTTGAAACTCCACCCGAGTTGGTACATCTCCCATGATCTCAATCTCGCTCTGATGCCACTTGACGCAACGAAGCAAGTTCAAAGAAAAGTAATTCACTGAACAGAGTAGAATCTATAAACTTATCTGACGTGTTGAGATTGCACGTCCTCAGTATGTCGAATGGATAACACCTGGAAGAGTTGACAATGCTGGTTCAAGCAGCAATTAGTCGACAAATCCTAATTCTGGAATCCACCAGCGCCTCATAAAGGAATCTAAGGTCGAATCCGCACAAAGTCGAATTCTGGAAAATAAATAATTGAAGAAAATAGGAGAAAAAGCCCCTTTATTCCATCTCAGAACTCCCTTTTATAGAAGGGTTCCGCCAACTAATCAGGGTCCACAAGTAATACAATTCTTTAACAAATAAGTTTATCATAACAAACTAAAATCACAACAAACTAAAACAGAATGCTATAAGAATAGAATCCTAACTAACAAAAAAAAATCAGTTAACTTCTAGAGCTATTGGATCTGCATCACTATGGGTCTTCAGAGATCTGTATATCTTCCCTTTAAGGTTTGCTCATCTGACCTATATTTAGAGATTGAATGATACGACAAGCATTGAAGACTATACTTTTGGTCTGTGTAAACTAAATCAATTGCTTTAAGTATTCCTGTTTTCCGACAACATCCGGAAGATTTTTTCATCCTTGATCACCCTGATAAATGATATAAAAATCCTGTAATTTTGGTATTTAGCTCCTTCTTTTGATATAAATCTTATGCCATATCTGTGAATGGGAATGCCAGTTTTTAGGCTAATCCTGGTCCACAGGTGGATAGCTCTGGAGTGATGCCCATTATATTTTCAACTACTTCGCTGGCTTTACCTGGAACACTCGCACGCTTCACTGGTTTGGCAGCTCTTAAAAATGCCGCAGTTGCTTTGAATCCAGGAGGTAAGTTATGTCCATTTGTCTATTTACTAAGCACATCATGTTTCCTATAAGCATCCCATCTGGAGGATAAACTGTTAAAGCCTTTCATTTTAATATCCTATGGCTTCTGTGCTCTCATTTTTTCCTCATCTAAAGTGAAAGACAACCTTAAATACATCATGAACATAGTCTAGTTCATGGAAACAATATCTTAGAGGAACGAATTCAAATAATCACTGTGAAGCATTAGGCTCCCTTGTTTACTTTTGTTTGCAAACGTGATGTATGTTCTGATATACTTCCAGTTTTGGAAATTTACTTTATTCTCCTGAAATTTCTTGCTAGTTAATTTGACCAATATGCGTTGACTCTAATGTATTACATGTTACCGGATCTCTATATCTTCCTAACCAATATAATGCTGATAGCATTTTTTAACTATTATTATACTTTCCTACAATTGGACTCTGATGATGTCAGCGAGCAGTTAAAGCGGCAAGGTGCTTCAATACCACTTGTCCAACCTGGAAAAAGCACTGCTGCTTTTATTAAAACAGCAAGAAAGCATCATTATGGAATATATTTATGCTTTCAGTATACATGAGGCTAGAACATTTTAATGAATCCCACATGATGTTTGTAGTAAAAAAATTATGAACTAGTGTTACTACACAGACCATCTTGATTTTCATTTGTCATAATCACGTAAAAGCATATATTGATAATAGGCTCGTTGTCCTCCACATTTTTCTAGTGTTTCAGAATTTCTTCTTTTTGGTTGGTTTGCAAATGACTTCTTATTTAGGTTGTAATTCTTGGTTATAGAATTTGATATGAGTAGCAATCACTGTCACATCATCATAGATGCATAATATAACTCTTGGAACTTGAATTGCCCAATTCCTTAGCCAAGTAAAGGGTAGATGATTAAAATGTTTTATGATATTTCTAGTTTGACACTAACATTGACGGAGTGCACATTGTATGTTCCAGATCACTAGGTTTGAAGTTCCTCAGGTTTGTTGGAGGTTTTCCATAGTTTCCACTCTTTAATTTATTCTTTTTTTCAAGAATTCAAGAGATAAAATAAAGTTACATTTTCATATATTATTATGTTTCAGTCTACTGAAAAATGTTTGCATCATTCTTCACTTTTCTTGATTTTCACATTACTAAAAGTTCCTCAGATTCATGGATAACTAATATCTGGAAGACAATAGTAAACAATATTGATAAATTATTATCTTTCCTTGTTTTTTGTTCTTTGTTATCTAAGCGTGGTATCTTGCATCACATATGACTTAAGACCCATCAATATGTCATGATTGTCATATAAGAAAATATATCAATGAACTATCAGCTTGTGCCCACTTTCATGTCAGATCTACTAGTCTTTCGTCTTTTGTTCACCTGAATTATTTTGCTGTTATGTCTTCTGTTTAAGTCGATTATAGTTTGCAACTGCGAGATATAAGAACAATCTCTTGTTCAGGTCAATTTTATCTTGCATAGTATTTGTCAATAAGTTGATTTTGTTTCTTATTTGTTCAGATGAAACTAACTAGTTTCCTTTCTCCAGGCCCTTAGCCAAATTTCAGTACTAGGTTCAGGTTTTCTAGCAGTGCTTACTGGTGGTCCCTCTATGGTTGAGCAGATAACTCACTTGACTGCATCCAGGGGGTTTGCTGGCATATCAATTCTCATCCTAGTGGGATGTGCAACTGATACAACAAGAAAAGTCCAGCCAGAAATAATATCACAGGAATATAAGAATATTGAGTTCTACAACATCAACCGATTTTGACCATAAATAATACTAAATAGCCATGCCCATGCTCTCATGGTACATTTCCTTTAGCATGCACTACATTCTCATCTTCCACCGAACTGGTGAAAAAAGTTACTGCATGCTAATTCAAATCAGATCAACCAGTCTTTGTAGGACCAGTAGACACCACATGAATATGCTTTGCTGCAATCAGAACAGTGCCAAATTGCTACTTACATTGATGACATCTCGGAAGCACAATTCTGTTCTGTAAAAATTGGATTCAACATTCAACTCATGCCTTACTGCTGTGAGTCATAATCAATCGTTGTCTACTTTTGAGAACACCTTTTCTGTTCATCCTGTTGTTATATGATATCTTGAACTTGTCCACAGACTCAGCAGCAAGCTGCAGCATGAGGCAATTAGTAGTTTAAAATGTGTTAATTGCCAATTACTTATCCACCCGTGACCAATTGATATACTCAGATGCATTTATGGGGTGCAATAAAACTTGGCATAACACGAGCAGCTGTTACGATGATCACAGACATGCACATGTTTTTAGAACACATTAAAAATTTTCTAAAAAAAAATATAGTACTTAATGTCGGTGAATCTATTTAATTTTCGCTTCTTGATTTCTTGTTTTTTTTTTGTGTGCAAAAAAATTAGCATTATCTGTTAGTGACATAAAAGTCCATGCATTATATACTTCCAATTATTCAAATATGTGGCATCTGCATGACAAGCTGTTCATGCACATTTCCTTTTGTTTTTATTTGAAGAGGGTACATTTTTTCATGCATCATTTTAATAAGCATCAAATGGATGATTTTGTTTGATTGGAATCCTCTTTGTTTAATCTCGTATATTTTATAAAACAATTTGAATGATATAACAGTGAACTTAATTTTTTTTTCCTGTTGGCCACTAGAAATTTAGTAGTACAACTGGCTTTTTATCTACATGTCAGCGACTACTAGTGTTATTGGTTAGCATTCCTGGCAAAGCCTTGGGTGTTGCCAAATGATTAGCCTCTTCAACATCTCAATCATATCACTTTGTCACTATTCAAAGCCATGAACTATGGGTGCAAGACTCAAATGTGATAAGCTAAAAAAGCCTTTGGAAAATAAGAAAAAAACTCCATTATGAAGCTGATATGCAAAGTTTAATCACGGTCAAAATGTTTTTCTATACGCAAAATAGTTACAATTTTAATAGCACTTTTATATGTTGTAGAAAGTTCAAAATATTTGACATTTTTTTTTGAAATAGGAGAGATTGTTTAATCAAAGTTATTAGTATCTAACTAATTTAGTTTAAAAAATAAAAGACCTCTCTTGATAAAGCATGCATGAGATCTTCAAACTTGGATCGGTCCCTGCAGCTAACTCTCAATGATAAAATGTTGCTAGCTTTGCTATTCCTTTTAGTAGTCAACATCAATATCCCATTGTTACTAATTAGTAAGATGGATTGAAAATATCAAATACTTGAAATCATGAGTAATGGCTTGTTGATTATAAGATGTGCACTCTGTGAATGGTATATCCCAGTTTTGTAGCACTTTGGGTTGTATGTTGTTGAGAAGAAATGGTTTATCTCGTCCCTTTTAACTAGGATAAGATTGCATGTAGTCTTTTTTTTCTTTAGTGTTTTATGCAAGGTTATAAAACCCGGACTGGACTGATCTGACCGCTATTCAGCCCTAAAAATAGGACATGTGTCATCATTGAACTGGGGAGGTATTTCCCTAATTTTTTGGTTTGAATTGTTTGATACTCTAGCAAACTACTCTTGCAACCTCATATTGACCTCTAATCGCACACGCTTTGAGGTCGCATGTGTCTCATATGCATGCGTCCAAAGACATGTGCGACCTCCAGGCCGTGCGCGGCCTCTAGGTTGCACATGTCTCAAACACGCACCCCTACAGACGCGCACGACATGCACGACCTAGGCGCGCGCATCTCAAAAGCGCCCTCCAAGCCACGCGGGACCTGGAGGTGAGGTGCGTGAGCCCTGGACAGGTGCAACCTGGCTGCACATCACGAAACACTCATCTTATTGCTCATATTTGCACTTTGCATTATTATTCATTCCTTATGTTAATGTAAAGTTATATTTGTGTATATTATTAATAGTTTGACCATCCGAACTATCTGGATCGATGGTAGATCCGAGTTTTACAGCCTTAATTTTATAGATTGAAATCAAGAATAGCATACTTGCTCTCTCCCTTTGGTTAGGATAACGCTTCTCCTTCTCACGTGAGTATAAGAGGAGACAAAATGCTGTTCATCACCCCCAAAAAGGAAATGCTAAATGCTAAGTGACTTTTTTTACTAAAATTGTAAAAGGTGTCGTTAAAGGACAATTCCAACACATAGACCGTAATTAAAGGTGAATAAATAATGTACCTTTTTATGTTAAAAGAAGATTCGTGTAAACTTAAAATTAAAGGAGTAAGATAATACGAACTAAATTTGAGTCATTTTAAGATCTTGAGTAGATCTTGGAAGAATTTATAGAAAACTTTTAAGACGTCGCTTTAATAATCTTCTCACAATTAACAGCCCAGAAGGTCCTCTTAACTAATTAAACTTTTTTTCGTTGTGAACTACTTTAATTATGAATCAATCGATTAAATGAACCGTCCAAATAATTTCGCAATTACCAACTCCACATGCAAATTGCTTGTTGATGCCCACATTCTTCTTCTTTCTCTAGGAAACGGCCACCTTTGCTCAACTGTATCAACTCCTCATATTCTATTTTAATATAATTTCATGTGCATCTCCCATGTATATATAAATATATATACATAAAACTCTCTCAAATTTATTTCCCTTACTTAATTTATACGACTACTTGGTGGCATAAATCTCCAATCAGATTTAAGATTTATCTCTTAGATAAAAAATCCAATCTTAAATACTTGCATGAGTAAAATCTCTTTCACTCGTGCATCTACAATTAATGAAGCCGAGATGGTAATTAACTATTCTTTAAGTTTCTTTAAGGTAATTAAATTAATTAATCAAGTTAACTATTAGCTCAACTACTATTAATTAGTCTTACTGCCACTACCACTGTGACCGCGTACTATATCCACGATCGACCAAATTACGAATCTGACGGCCGAGGTATCCCCACGCGAAACACTCGACGGCTGAGATCGCGCGATTGCGGCGGGAGGCGACGACAGGACTTCCAGTTCATCACTCTGCTTGCTTTATTTTTTAATTTTTTTGTTAAAGAAAACAGACAAAACAATCGTAAAAAATAGCATAAAAAATAACTATATTAAATTCCGGCCAATGGCATCGCCAGATAATTATATAATGAATAAAATTAAAATGCCAAAGGATTCGAAAGGACGGCGTGTCGGTATATAAACAAAACAAAAATATTTTTTCGTACAAAAAATTGCGTTTTTTTTTCGCCCAGGAATAAACGAGATCTGATCTCCTTTCTCTCTTCCTTCTGCTCTTTTGGTTCGTTTGTGTTGTTGGCTTCGATTCCTCTCCGCAGTTTGATTCGGTTCCAAGTCCCTGCATTTTTTGCTATTTCTTTCGATCCGGATCTCGCCTTTGTGCTCGGAGTTTTCTGTGCTCTTTGCTGCGGTTTTGGTACAACGCCGATAAGGTATTCGTTGTTATGCTTCTTACATCAGTGTGAACTTCTAAATGCTCGAATTTGAAGTGTTTGATAGCTGCTTTTTTGGTTTCTTAGCGCGATTTGGAGTGAGCTGCGGCTTGCTGCAGATGCTGCGGGTGGCCATGGAGTGGTGAGCTGGATTTTTTGGTGAATTGATTGCGGGCTTTGTAGGGGAAAAGCAGCGCTTTTTTCTCTCTCTTCGGCGATGGGGTTGCGGATTTCCATGCTGCGGCCGTGTTGCTTCCGCTCGCGGTCCAAAGGAGCTGTTCTTGAGTCTCCGGACGTCGGTAAGTAGTGTGGTTGATGCGTCGTTGACTGTTGTTGCTTCGTTCTGTTACTTGGCATTTGGGGGTCTTATGATGATCTCCGTTGTGAATGATTTTGGGGCATTGCTTGCTTCGTGCAGAGAATGAGGAGAAGGGGGAGGCGTACGACCTGCCGGGCTTTCAGGAGTTCTCCTTCGAGCAGCTCAGACTGGCGACGGCGGGCTTCGCTGTGGAGAATATCGTATCGGAGCATGGGGAGAAAGCTCCCAATGTTGTGTACAAAGGAAAGTTGGACGCGCAACGGAGGATTGCCGTCAAGAGGTTCAACAGATCAGCGTGGCCGGATCCCCGGCAGTTCTTGGTACTTTTTTGAGCGCCCTACTTCTGTTCTCCTTTCTCTTTCTAGTCTTTGAGTACTTCATATGGATATTTAGATGTTCTTGTAGTGCTTCGATGACCATGTCATATGAGGACGCCATAAGTTTTTGGTAGCTTTTTCTTTCAAAAAAAGGTTTTTGTTAGCTTTTAGTTGTTGACCACAGGACTTCTCTCTGGGTATTGGATTGTCTAATCATGCTAAAATTTATGGTTTATGGTATGTTGGGAATTTTTGTACATGTCAGTTATTCAGTATGAGTACCTCCATGTGACACTTATTTTTGCCCACAATTGCATAGAACTGTACTTGATGATGGGATGGTTCTCAGATAGCTTTTGTTCAGTATTCATGATTGATGGGTGATGATAAAGCTTGAATATGTGCTCGTCAATGAGGACTGCGGACATATTTTTCCTTGTGGTTTCTGGTTCATGATTAGATTGTTTCTATGGGATGTGTTCCTATAGATTTGTCTTCAGTTTCACTGCTTTACTCTATTTAAGAGTTATCTTGCATGATCAATAATTCCATGGGAGTTACAGCTCTTTTGCCGTATGGCCATTGTTCTTCATTTCTCTTTGTTAAACCCTTGATGTATAATTGGTTCTTTGACAGTTCATTTAGAAATGCAAAAAGAAAAATCTATTGGCTATAGAAAGATTCATTCCACGATGTTGATCTTTTTTGGTATATTACTTGTGCATTTTGTGTAAAACGACTTCCTTATTAACCTAATATCTCATTTTAGGAAGAAGCAAAATCAGTTGGTCAGCTTCGAAACCACAGATTAGCAAATTTGCTTGGATGTTGTTGTGAAGGAGACGAGAGACTGCTTGTGGCAGAGTATATGCCCAATGAGACGCTAGCAAAACATCTTTTCCACTGTAAGTTCCTGAATGGTACCACTGCTTTCTCTTTCACATATTGTTGTCTTGACAAACAAAAAATAAAAATTATTACATTTATCTGAATGATAAAGAAGCATTAAGGTGATCTTCTTATGATTTCACTGTAATCATCATGGCATGTTTCTGTGTGCATGTGAGAAGCTTTACTTTTGGCAATCTTTGAAGTGTGATAACATGTATGTATAAGGCCATCATTAGGTTGATAAGTTTTTAGAAGTGAATCATTGTTGTAAGTCCTACTGATTTCCATTATACTGCTCAAGCTGTATGCCACACCAATTCTCCTGCCTTTGTTGTCTTCCCTGTTTCCTGATCAAGGTTTTCAAGATTGGATCCCTACCTAGGATTGGATGGATGGTAGAATCAAGGGTCATAGGATTAGGTCAATGATCGTAAGAGGTTGGCCTACGAATAAAATAAAATAGGCATATATATCAATTTTACAAATGTGTTACTTTCAATCCTTAGCTATCATCGAATAAAGAACTTGTTTATTAGATTCTCAATTGTAGCGCAACACATTATACTTAATTATCATTTAAATATAGAGGACAAGGGACTGAAGGAGGTTGAGAGCAAAGGGAAGTGTGCATGCTGAGACTTGAGATTGGAAACAAATAAGAGTTCAAGACTTAAAGACAAATATTATTTGATTTAGGACTCCGATAGCGTATTGTGTTAAAGGCGTCATTGTTGGATCGAAAGGCACCAGGGGGGGGGGGGG
>LTAE01000381.1:0-38206 GCA_001647135.1 Pontederia paniculata | reverse complement strand
GGAAGCATATATATATATATATATATATATATATATATATATAATGGAGGTACTACCTAACTAAGTAGATAACACCATATTATTTATCTTATTAAACGTATGATATTAGATATACAGTAGATCTAATAATTTATAATAAATTTTTTAAGAGAAATAATATTTTATATCTATCGTAGATTTAACATCTAACATAGATAAAAATAAATAATATGTTGTTACCTATTTAACCGTACTATTTATCAATCGAGATATACAGTAGATACAATAACTTATAACAATCTCTTTAAGAGAAAGAAGATCTTATATTCACTGTAAATTTAACAATGGACAAGATAAGTAATATGATATTACATACTTAAGTGGGTAGCACCTCTATTATTTTCACACAGAGTGTAATGGAGATACTACCTGCTTAAGTATGTAACATCGTGCTATTTATCTTAATCAATCGTAGGATATTAGATATACGATAGATCTAACAAATTTTTTAAAAGAGAGAATATCTTATATTCACTATAGTTCTAACTTAAGATGGACAATATAAGTAGTACAATATTACCTACTTAAGTAAGTAACACCTTCATTTTTTATCTTATAATTATAATATCCTAAATAATTACATCTTAAGTACATATAATTAAAATTTGAAATTGAGTTAATTATTCTAATTGAAATTATATTTAAGTTAATTATAATATCTTATTTGTCTATGAGTTATTAGCTTAATTAAAAATTAAATTGAGATAATTACTCTTTAGATACATATGGTGAAATAGTTTGCTTATATCATCCTATTTACATTTGACATGAAATTAGGACTTTCACACATAGTGTAATGGAGGTACTACCTAGTATGTAAGATATTAGATATACGATAGATCTAACAACTTATAACAAACTCTTTAAAAGAGAGAATATCTTATATTCACCATAATTTTAACACCTTATGATGGACAATATAAGTAGTACAGTGTTACCTACTTAATTAGAAAGCACATTTATCTTTTTATCTTACAATTGTAATATCCTAAAGAATTACATCTTAAGTAATTCAAATAATTAAAATTTTAAATTAAGTTAATTATTCTAATTGAAATTATGTTTAAGTTAATTATGATATCTTATTTGTCTGAGTTATTAGCTTAACTAAAAATTAAATTGAGATAATTACTCTTTGGGTAACATAAGGTGAAATAGTTTATTTATATTATCCTATTTGCATTTGACATGAAATTAATTAATACATGACTAAGTAGATTTAAATTAGTTGAGAAATAAAAAAAATTAAATTAATTATCCTAAATAGTCTTAAGACAATTCATGTAATTAATCAATTAATACATTTTATCTCTTTTTACCCTCACCTTACCGACCTATAATGCCATAATATTTATTGGTTGGCTAATATTGAGTCAAATTCTTAAACAATCAATGGCATTTATACTTTTTTGTTTGACTCCATCTCTGTACATGAAGATCTAATTGGAGTAAACTTTGAGAGCGTGTCCGCGCAAGATTCACCTCTCTCTAAGAGTAGTGGATCTTGGATCGAAGCAAAAATTGATAGCCAATCAACAGAGTTCATCTCCAAATGGCATATTCCATCAAGTGGATGCGTTAAGTCCAATCCTTCTAGACCTACTTCGCTGTTATTTTTATATTATTATTAATTTTGATCGATTACAAATACAAATCGGGTCCATAGCTCAGTGGTAGAGCATTTGACTGCAGATCAAGAGGTCACCGGTTCGAACCCGGTTGGGCCCTCTTTTTCACAGTTTTTTGTATTTATGTGAAGTTTCAAATATATAATTTTTTTTTCATTTTTTTGTGTAGAAATAAAAAAACTTGGAGCTTTATAATAATGCCTTACGAGTGTTCACGCCCTCACTATTTTTTGCCTCCTTTCCAACATTAGTTTTTATGCATTTATGTGAAGGTTCAAATATATGTAACTTTTTTTCCTTGTGTAGGAATAAAACTATTTGGAGGGATTTCTTATATAATCATGCCTTATAATCAGTGTTCACGCCCTCATTATTATGTTTTGCCTCCTTTCCACATTAGTAGTTTTGTATTCCTGTGAAGGTTCAAATATATAAATCTTTTTTTTTTCTTTTTTTTTGTGTAGAAATAAAAAAAACTTGGAGCTTTATAATAATGCCTTACGAGTGTTCACGCCCTCACTCCCTCATTATTATGTTTTGCCTCCTTTCCACATTAGTAGTTTTGTATTCCTGTGAAGGTTCAAATATATAAATCTTTTTTTTTTCTTTTTTTTTGTGTAGAAATAAAAAAAACTTGGAGCTTTATAATAATGCCTTACGAGTGTTCACGCCCTCACACTATTTTTTGCCTCCTTTCCAACATTAGTTTTTTATGCATTTATGTGAAGGTTCAAATATATGTAACTTTTTTTCCTTGTGTAGGAATAAATTTATTTGGAGGGATTTCTTATATAATAATGCCTTATAATCAGTGTTCACACCCTCATTATTATGTTTTGCCTCCTTTCCACATTAGTAGTTTTGTATTCATGTGAAGGTTCAAATATATATCAAACTTTATTTTCTTTTTCCTTTTTTCTTGTGTAGGAGTAAAACTATTTGGAGGGATATCTCATATAATAACGCCCTATATAATGGGAATGCGGGTATTCTTTTGGTATGTTCATCGGTATTTGAATGTAAGACTAGTAATAATACAGACTTAGCAAGAGAAATCATGTATGAAGAAAATATCTGACTGACATGCAAAAATGACTCTATCCCCGAATTTTATGAAATCTTTCAACGGTCCCATCTTTTTTATTAGCCTTAAAATATCAAGTCAAATAGAGTTTAATGTCTAGAGGTGTACTAAAATATTGTTGAAAAAAGAAACAAAAAATAGAAGTAATATGAAAAGTTCCCCGATAAAATCTTGAATTAAAAATAATGATAAAAATTATCTTTGGCTTTGTTTGGGTATTTTAATATTTAGTAATGAAGATGTGAGGTAGGGGAAGGAGAGTGTGATGGGTTATTAGTAAGTCCATATTTGAATAAAAATTAAATGAGAAGGATATGTTAAATTAAATCATATGTTATTTGAATAAAAAAATTAAATTATAATGTCAAAAGGTTAATTGATTTAAAAGTCTATTTTACCGTTATATTTAATTTGATACTAAAGTCCATATTTAAGATTGTAAAATAAAAATAGAGATAAAATGGATATAAAAATTATAACTTATAAAAAATCACTAAATTGGTGAATTGAGTTTTAAGTTGTTTGATGAGCTTCAAACAATCATCATACTCTATTTAATTTTTAAAAAAAATTATATCCAAACATAGTGTTTGCTATATATGTCCACCCCACCTCAACTTAACGTAACATAATCCAAACATATCCTTAGAAACAATATGAAAAGATTAACCGAACTGCTTGTCATTCATTTTTTATCTAAACATCATCTGAACAACACTCCCTTATATGTTTCATTTTGCTACATCCGCTAACTTAATCCTCCTAAATTCTTTTAATACTCGTATATTTAAAATATTCAAATAATTATAATAATAATATAATTCATATTTATGCAATTGTAAAAGAATTAGGAGAAGTTAGAAAAATGAATTGGGAGATATGACAATCCTCTTCTTTAAAATGAAACACTCTTCTTTGAAATGAAAGAACTGGAAGAATATATTTAAAATAAAATTACATTGAGGTTAAGTTTTTTCTTCCTGAAATATAAATCACTCTTTTGCTTTGTACCTAATTTTTTTTCACACATGAAATAATTAAACAGAACTTAATAATATATTATTTTTATCATAATACCCATTTAACTACTAATTAGAGATGGAGAAATTTGAAGTCAAATACTGCCTGAATATTGTTGAAAAAAAGGAAATTTTCTTTGCCCCAGGGCTGAGCTCATCTGAGGAACCTGAATCTGTGAGGTGAAACCATGACCTAAGACCAAAACTAACATCAAAACGGGGTGATCTCGGAACCAAGAACTGTATCACTTATTTTGGCATTACGACACAGCTTCAACCTATATCTGACCCAAGAGGAAAAAAATAGTTATAGAAAGATTCGATGGGAAAAGAATCTGAACTTGAAGCCGTTGTGATCCACCATATTAACCGCTCTGTTAACACTTAACACAGCAACAATTTTTTGGCTTAAGTAGGACA
Source organism: Pontederia paniculata (assembly GCA_001647135.1). NCBI lineage: Eukaryota > Viridiplantae > Streptophyta > Magnoliopsida > Commelinales > Pontederiaceae > Pontederia > Pontederia paniculata. The sequence goes on along the minus strand of LTAE01000381.1, from coordinate 34,016 downwards.
ATATTCCTCGGGAACTCCTACCCATCCAGACCTCTTACCCATTTTGTATTGGACTCTACAATTTCTTCTGACTTAATACCTGCTTCCTTCTGTCGAATGATTTCTGGGTCTCCAGGACCGGCATATATGCTGCGGTCGACTTCTTTTCAGATTCACAAGGACTCACCAGCATTTCTCAGCGGTATCAAACTTCCCAGTTGCCCCAGGTACCGTGCCCACATTTCTAGCAGCTTGGCGATTCTATCGTCATGGATAAAATGTCATCTTGAGATGCATACCAATGGTACCCACATGAAATGCACTCCAGCTGGAACATCAAAACGCCAGTAAGTTATTTTGCTGCAGATAGCATCAGAGAAACTAACATGAGTTTGTTAAATAAATTACACAAATAAAAAATAAAGATCATCCATGCCAAAGATGAATGATGATGATAGCGCTAATAATACCGAAAGAAGAACAGACTGATAAGTCAATTAACAAATGTAATGTACACAATGAACAGCAGACCTTTAAGTCAGAAGATGCAAGAGAAAATTTTCCTGTAAGTTTAAGCTGGAAACTGATTGGATCAAGTTGTAGAGACAAGTAGTTAAGGGTTAACTTGTTTGGGGGAAATCGACGTTTCTGGGAAAAATATTCTTCGAGGACAATTACTTTTTCTGCCATTTTTATGTTTTTTAGATTAGAAAAAAGAAAACAAATGAGTAAGGAGCAGCCTGTCACCCTTGGTGGATAACTGACACGAGAGGGGAGAGCAGCCCCCTCCTCCCATAGATATATGGGAAACTCAGACTCGTAGTTTTCCCGTCAACTAAAAAAACTCAGTTGAACAAATTTTCTGGACTGAAAGCCGCCAAAACACAACCCCAAGAAGCAAAGTCATTGATACCTTCATAGATGTTACATTATTCCATGCAATGTGTAAAACTGTTATTGACTAATATTCACATTATTGGGATTACTGAAGAAGTCACTACTAGGGGACTAATTCCACCATTGAGCATTACAACTACAAAGATTACCATATTTCTCAAGCAGAAAATGCTGACAAACTATTTTCTAAAATAAATAAAGGAGTTCTAAACAAACAAGGGTTCCTAATGGCTCATTTTCTTTTTAGTTGAACATGATAACAGCAAAGATCAAGAGTGAATGCATGCAGAGCAAAGTGAGAAGTAGATATCACAGAAATAATAATGTCTACGAACCTGATATCTATCATCACCACCTCCAGTTCGTATAATTTCAGCTACTCCCACTCTTTTCTCGTTGCATATTGAACATCGGGTATCTGTCATCTGTTTGAACATAAAGAACCAAACAGGAGTTATTTATCATAATGAATTTCTTCTCAAAATATAAGGACTGCTCCTGATACCTTAATTATTGCTTAGCTGCAGCAATTGCTTACTTTTGGAAAGAAAGCTACAGCAATGCTTAAACTTGTATCAACTTATAAAAACTTATTTCTAGCAATGCGAACTTAATAAAAAAATATGATTGTGACAGACCAAAATAAAAAAATTCAATTTCTCATCTTACATAGAAGCAAAAGAGGTTAAAATGCAACTTATTAGTCTCTTCAGGTTCCTCATCCACCCTCTCATCAGCGGTCAAACCGTCCTATAATGTTCAAGAGGTTGTTAACAAATAACAACAGATAAGGTTACCATGCACTAAGAAAGCAAGGCGCGCGCACACAGACACACATCCTCAAGAAACAATGGAAATGGAACATAAATTGGCACTGCAACTTTTAACACAAAGATTGACAATGTATAAATTGCAACTTACAAGAGGATGTAATCAGTATTGTGAATTTACCAAGTTATTGGACATCAAGATCCAATAAACTCTCGAGTCGTTGCAGTGTTATTCTATTAATTCAAGATGTGAGGATACATCAAACGACATTATAATGAATTCTCTGAAACAGTATAGTATATCATTGTTAGTTTTTGCAAAACATTTTGATCTCAGTATCTGATCTAGTCAAATGTAACATGCAGAAAATATCGCACAGGGATCCAAATGAGAACTCGAACCAAGCACCATGCCACCACCCCAAGTTGCAATTTTCTATAAACTTGGGTCAATTAACATGGCAACAACGTTTGTTTCTCTATACACTGTCACTGGTACTACTGAGAATCAGTCAGTAGGTATTCTTATTAACAGAAGCAAATAAAAATATGCCAATTTTACTGAAACAACAACAGTAAAGAGCCGCCAAATGATAGAGAAAAAATATCTGTACTTTGCAGTTTGACACAAAAGAGAAGGACCCAAAAAGAAATAAAAGGTGAAACAAACCTTTAACTCATTTGGCGACATGTTCAGGATCACAATGGGATTTAACTCCTTATTTAGCAATCTCCTTGCTAGTATATCATTGCTCTGCACAATAATTTAGCAATCTCATATTAAATTCCTTACCATTGAACTAGTAAATGGAGTAAACCACATAACAAAATGGAATAAATGAACCACAAGCACTTTAACAACTGGGTACAACTTATATAAGATAGTTTATTAGATATTCAAAGTGCCAAAAATGTTTATATGATAGTTTTATGTATTAAATTTTACATTAATATTTGACTATCTTACTTTATGATATGACCCCCTATCTTCATGAAAATAAAAACTTTGACAATGGCCGGAAGAAGGATCGGTCAAAGTTAGTCGACCAACCAAGGTGATCGAACGAGCCACCAAAATTTGACAGATCAAGGGACCGGACAAGTTGGTCAACCAGTTAACGATAACAAGCGCAACCGGTAGTAAATAGTGGATGAAGTTGGACAACAAGAGCAATCGGCGCCAGCAAGAATGACGGTTCAAGTTGAAGACAATGTAAGGCAAGCAGATGGAGAACCGGTCGAGGCATCAATTAAGGATGTGCAACCAGCCAAAGCATTAACAGTCATATTCTCCCAATGGATAGTGAAAAAGATTGAAGAAGGTCGACCAGCAAAAAGACGAAGGACGACCAGCTAAAGAGCAAACTGAAGTTCAACGAGATATTTGGCAAATGTTACCATCATATATGGATCGAGAAAGTTGTAGATAATCTTTTTTATTTTTACAGAGTAAAACATCACCTTATTCCGATAACGGTGCAAAAAAATTGTCCAAAAAAATATAGGTCTATCGAAGCTGTAAAATTCAATCGGACGAGAGAGTTCAACCAACCAAAGTTCCAGCGGTCGAGAAAGTTCAACCAGCAAGAAAAGTTGAATCGCAAAGAAGGTGCAGGTCGATGAACTGGTAGAGAAAGTTCAACCGGTCAGGTCAATCGGTGGTGAATAGTTCAACTGATAGATCAACTGGTCGTGCATAGTTTAGCCAGTTCATCAAACGATCTTAACATGACATGTGAGTAACGACTAGTTTTTGGTTCAAAAGGGGAGCAATGGTCATATTGATAAAAAAACACCTATAAAAGATATTCCAACGGGGTAGAATCAGGTGAGGCTTTATAGAAAACACAATTATCAAAGAGAAATCAAGTTTTAAAACTTCTTGAGTTTAAGTGTGGAATCTTCTCTTTTACCTCTTATTCTTGAGTGTGTAATCGTAAAAAAGAGATTGTAAGAGAGTTGTGAGAGAGCTAGCTCCTTGTAGAACATTCACCTTACCTCTTGAACTAGAAAAAAGACCTAAGAGTGAGCTCATTTGTAAGAGAGGTTCTCACATAGCTTTTAACTAGAGAAAAGTGTTGTGAGAGCTTCCATTGTAGAAGAAGTTTGTCTTACCTTTTGAAGCAGAGAAAAAATAATGTTGGTGTCACCAATCTTCCTTTGGCCTACAAAGGAAAGTTAGTAGATTTCTGACGATCTCAAGGTTGAGAAGTCGAAACGAGAACGTAGACAATGACCAAACCTTGTCAACAACTTTTTGTATTTTACTCTTTTTGCTTAGTTATTTATTGCATTGATTGTGTTACATAGAATTCTATCTTTGAGCTTATTAAATCAGTTTTTAGCTTCCCCGAATTTATTGAAAATTGATTTAAGTTTTTATACACCAATTCAACCCCCCCTGGCGGGTGAAGCTTAGACACATGTACTATCTCAGCCTGCGACGATGGCATCCTCACAAGGAGGTACTCATCCCACTATTACAATATGTTGGCGATACATAATTTTTTATAGAAGCTTCTACTACAATGGCTCAAAGGATTGATATGATTATTGATATATTTCGAGAGTGGGACTTCGCATTAATCATTCAAAGTCATCATTCATTCCATTTGGCACAGACGATGATGTGACAACTAGATGTCGTAGAGAAGCAAAAAATATCCATCTGCAATCTTCCTATATCAAAAATAGGATTTGAACTTTAGATTGCAATCAAAAGATGGAGATTGACTCTGATAAAATTTGTTCTATCAGCACTACCAGTTTATAATATGTGAGTTTTCAAGATGCCACTATGTAAGAGGTTCTTATGGCACAATTCAAACATTGTCAGTCAAAGGTATGAACTTGGTGGTTTGACAATCGAAAGTGGGCTAGGAATTCGAAAACTTAAGAATATGAACGTCGCACTCCTTTCTAAATGAGTGGTTCTGATAATGGGCCATGGTGAAGATTTATGGTGCCATGTGATCACTACATGCTATGGTCAATCCTTATCTCAGAAGAGAAGGATGACAACATATGGAGCTTCTTCCTTTTGGAAAGGAATCACATCAGTGATGGACCACCTTCGACCTTCCCTTTGAGCTTCTTTGAAATTAGGCAATGGCTTCAAATTTTAGGAGAGGAGCCTTAGGCTCCGGTTGAAGAGCCATGTTTATCTAAACTGTTTGTGATGGCTCAAGACAGACATTCTCGGATTGCTACCTATTGGTTAGGGATTATGCTATATAATGGCATTTGGACCACTCAATTTGCCTCATCTCTCTTAGAGCAGCAGGTGGAAGACTTCCTAAAACTTTTGAGTTAGTTTAGAGGGCAGCTTCCCTGACCAATCTCAATGAGATGCATGGACATGGAACGTTGGTTAGTTCTCATATTGGCATGTGTATAATGTGCCTATGAATAATCGCCTGATTGATGTGGACTTGCGCACAAACTGCAATCTCATATAGCAAACCAAATTCCAATAAGGATTAAGGTATTTGCATGGCAATTGAGAAGATCAAGTCTCCTAACTCATAGCTATGTTTTTCATTGGGTACATGATGCAAGCACTTCTTGTTTTTTTTTTTTTGGTGCATCGGAAGAGGACATCAATCACCTACTTTTCGACTGCTTGGTGGCAAGAGAAGTGTGGATTACATCTAGTTGTTCTTGGATTGATGCTCAGTCTTTGATGACTTTTTGGAGAACTTTCCAGTCTGGTGGACATAACTCGCAAATGCAAGTTTATGTTGCAAGGCAATGTCGTGGGATTACTTTTGATTTCTTACAAACCATTTGCATGGAACGTAAAGGGTGCATTTTCCGAGGAGCACCATTTGCATTTTCCGAGGAGAACAATGGTAAGTAGAAAGCATTTGTGGTTTTGGCAAAGTTATGCTGAGGGAGTGGAAAATGAGTTGATTTTATTTTGCTATCTAAATGCAATGTAAGTTTGACAATTAATAATAATAGGATAGGATGGTTAGATAGGAAAACCATCCTGTCTTTTGAAGAAAAAAAAGTTAATAAATTTATTCATTTTTTCTTTTAGATAAAATGGACAAGAAAATAGTTTTTATTTTAAATTAGAGTAAAAACAATTTATTTTGTTACCACCATCATCATCATATGGGTTTTCATATTAGTTTTCCTGAAAAGTTCAACATAAAAGTACTGAGATAAACCCCCAACTCCATGCCTGCCACCCCAAGAAAGAAGTGTTCTGCCAAATGAAAGAGACTTTGAAGAGAAATACATAACTAGAAAAAAAACAGCTTATATGCCTCCAATTAAATTCAAGGTTGATTTTATCAACTTAACCCATCATTTTTTCCCGATTTAACAATAAGAAAGACCTGATATAGCATAACTCTTTTCACAAAGCTAAGCGAAACATGGCACCTCATGGTGGCCTTCTGTAAAAAAAAATTGAGTCTTAAAGCATGATGGAAGCAACATAAAAGTATCAATGAAGAGGCAGAAAATGTATCTTCAACAGCTAACCAGAACTAATTGTGATAGAGAAAGTGTCACCAAGCCACAAAAGCATTTCTATAAAATCAACCAAAGCTTGTGTTGGAATGTCTCTACCCTGAGATTAAACTCCAGTTGCCTCATTTTCTTGTTATACTTCTGGAATTCCGACCCAAGGACTTCATGTGCAGCTTTCTCGAGACCAGTTATAGCCTGAACGGCTGTGTCTAGCCAGTAATTGTTTACTCCATCCTAGCAACCAAATGTGTATTTCAATCAAATATTCAATTTGATACATGGAATTAGGTATTACGCAATAAAAACTAATATGCAAACAGTTTCAGAAAGCAAGGATCAACAACATCGAAATCAGTAGCAATAGCAGAAGCATTATGCAATGAACAAAGTTAATGAGCAACGAGAAGGAGGAAAACACAGCCAAATGATAGGATAAGTATTGGAATGTCAAAGAATATATCATGCAGTCAAGACCTGTGAGTGAATGGGGGCAAATACTACTACTTTTGCCCTTTCGGGTCTGTGGGACCAATGAGATGCAAACTTATAATTTTAGAACAGAATTCTATCTATACATCACCTTATGTTTGGAAAATACTCAAGGTACTTGTGCACACAAAATTTTGTTTTACGAATAAGTTGTGCACGTCAAATACAAGTTTTTTCATCGAGTCATTATCATATTTCCTTTTTGAGGGAAGAGTCATTACCATAATTACTGCAACTAAAACAACTCCTAGTAATGGATCGGAAAAATAGGGATGGTAACTGCCCATAAGATGCATGAATGTAAAACAAAGCATAGAGCATAAAGAAAAGAGATGAGCAATTTGTAGATGAATTTGACATCGACTACTGACATAAGGTTGACAATGGTACATGCAAAACACAATTAAACATAAGCACTTGCATGCGAGTCACTAGCTTCAGTAGCCGCAGAAGTTTCTGATTCCTTGTTACCATGCATCTTCTTCAAAGTACCAGCATCTTCTAATTTTTTTTCTTCCGACTTTGTATCTTTTCTCTTTTCGTAAGCTACTTTCACTCCTTGTAGAAGTTTAACTAACCACCTATCACGATGTGGATCAGCAGTTAATGCTTTGTACTTTGACAAAATGGATTTACATACTGAAACATCGCATCTCCAATTTCCAGGTGTTTCAGCTTTTGAATGATCATATTTCATGAGTGCCTCGTCAGTTCTTAACACATCAATAGGTTGTACTGGCTTCTTCTTAGGATTTTGCTTGTTTAATGACTCATCAGCTTGGTCAGAAGTACTTTCCTCAAGTTCAACATCTGGGAGCTCCCCAATACGATCCTGAGTTTTCTGAATAAGTACATCTATTTCATGTTGTTTACTGTCCTCAAATTCTTTATCAGTTAATTTCCAAAGCCTTTTGCCAACAGTATCATAGACCCATTGCACAATAAAACCAGGATGCTGACTTGGAAGTGGCAACTTCTTGTGTAAAGGAATAAAGTGCACAATACACTTGTGCATCACAGATTCTGCCGGAGCTGGATGTAGATGGAAGCTATAGAAGATTTCCCTGTTATCACATGGTTCCCGGTGCCTGCCTCCAATTTTTTCTGCTTCTTCAGGACGGACAAACGATTGTCCAATAATATACATAATACCTTCCACATTCTGTGTGATATCCTGTTGAAGAATTACTGGGATGTCACAAGAAACTCAAGCAGCAGAGAGGGATTATTTAAATGGGCAAGCTAAGAAACTAAAGGAATCGTGACTTCTTTGTAGGTAGTACACTACCATAAAATATTCAGTGATCGAAGATAAGTTGACACAGGAAGCTATGGAATAAGATGACATGAACAAAATTACTCATAGCAATTACGTGAAATTAAACCAGTGAAGAAACAGGGGATACGACTAATTACTTTAAATAATTGGTTTCGCAACTGAGAGCTTTTATTTAGGTTGTCTAAACATTGACTTTATCCTCTCTTATCGGGTGATGGGAATCATGGGATAATGTGACCTGTATTAGGCCTGCAAGAAATTCAAATTCCTTACAATTATTACATGACATATTATTATTTATATGTGCTTTTGTATATGACAACCAGAGATAAAAGCATACTTAATATTTGAAGAGATAGAACCAGTGTTGTCGGGATCGGACTCACTGATTCGACCGGTCAAGTCAACCGGAGTGTATGGCAGCTCTGGTTTAATGTCAAAATTAGAGGAGTTGGACTGGTTACGAGTGGACAAATCAGGTCAAAACCACAGTTGGAGAGCCAAAACTGAAGGGATCAAACGAAAGACAAAAAAGCTTAAAACTTAAAAAACTATAAATCAATTAATGACCACTTGAATTACACAATAAGTTCTATGCATGACAGTGTATCGTAAAATATTTTAATTTAATATATACTTTAGTATTGATATTATTTTGTTGTCATCTGTACCAAACCATATGGCTTAATCAACTCAACTGGTTATCATGTTGATGTTCGGTTCGGTTTGGTTAAGGGACCCTCTAAACAAATGACAAAAATCATAGATAAGTTTTATGGTCGATCAGGCTGTTGGAGTTGGCCAGGTCAAAGAAAGAAGAGTCAACTTCTTCAAACTGCCATCTTAGAAATTTCTGGAACAAGTTTCCTATAAAGTTCTAGAACAAGTTAAACAAAGACATATAAATCCATGTCATTATGTATCATATCTAGAGAAACAACATCTCTAAGCACCACAAGAACACAACGGATCGAGCAACAAGGAGATGACAAAAAGAAGACAAGCATATTATGAATAAGGGAATTATGATTAGCTTCGTCAGCAGATGGCAATTTTTTTCTCATATCTTAACTTCTTTGGATGTTCAAATAAAACGGAATGCTGTATGTTCAAACAATTTATTTGTAGGCAATAAAAATCAAGAAAGGAACTAACGGCATCTAAACCATACCATATAATTACAATTACAGAGCAATGAGTACAATCAAAATAATATGGTGCAACAATCGTCACACATAAATCCAGGTTAAAACAAAGTAAATAACAATAAATATTAATAATTTAACAGCTTTATGGCTATGAAATGACATTTCCTAGTCAAGCAATTGATTACTAATAGCAGACCATCTAAACATCCTCTTTTAACCGAATGAACAAGAAACATTGGATAAGAAGGAACTCACCTTAATGATGGCGACGTAAGGTTTCGTAACCACGTCCTCCGGGTTTAGCAATACATTATCCTCCTTCAATCAACACAAAGAACACAAGCCCAGAATGGTAAAAGAAGTTCACGAAATGGTTGACCACAGATCACAACAGTGACATAAGCAAGAATCGAAGAACTCAAAAACCCCAGTGAACTTACGAGCTCATACACACTGCCGTCGTACTCGAACGACCGGAAATGATACTTCCTCTCCTTCCCCTTCCCGGAAACCCTAATCACATCTCCGACCGGCCTGGCGTCCTCTACCGGGTCTTCCTCCTCCTCTTCTCCGTCCTCCCCCTCCTCGCCCTCCTGCTTTGCTCCTCGCCACCTCCCCCTCCTCGTCCTCCTGCTCAGCTTGTCGCTCTCGTTCTTCTCCTCCTCGTCAGTGTTCGCCGCCACCAACGCCGTCTCCTCCTCCTCCTCCTCCTCTTCCTCCTCGTCGTCGTCAAATAGAAGCGTCTTTTTCCTCAGCTCTCCTTCGCCCTTCACCGGAGATTCATGGAGGCGGCGGGGCTTCTCGTCGTCGGAAATCACGATCAACCGGCGTTTCCACATGTCGACTCGCCGGAAGAGGAAACGCGAAGTGTTTGGCGGGGAAATGGAGCCTCGAAAAGTGAACCTTCGAATTCCAAGTAAAGTGTAAAACTAAGAACTAAAAAGGCGACGTGGACTCGGTAGTTTCTGGAAATTACGCAGCCACCACCTATCGCTATGTTTACCCCACTATTTCCACCGGGAAAAACGACTCCTACAAGGGATTTGACTAATGTTCTTATTAGGAGTCGTGGGTCCGCCGATCTTTAGGCGGTATCTTGTGGTTGAATTTGGTGGGTAATAAAGAGTGGGAAGAGTCGGGGTTCTGATTTGCTACGGTTTATGAAGGTTCGCCGCTTCCATTGGGTCCCACAGAATACAACGGAGTAAATATTTGGCTCTTCCTACGGGTTCAGTTTTTTTCGCTTTTGGGTTTGTCTTTTTGTTTTATCTGCCATGTCTTTTAATCACATTTAATCAATATTAAAAGATCAGTTTGGGAGGACTTTTAATGAACTTAAATATGTGTTATTAATTTTAAATTTTATTTTAATAAAACAAATTTGAATTTATTGTTATTTTATGAATTATTGTTTGACTAGACAAAGAAGAAAGTAATAAAATTCTAATTATTTTAAAAATGAGTTAAATTAATAATATTTAAAATTTTAATTTATTATCATTTTTTAAAAATATTCGTGCTGTGGAAATCAAAAAGAAAGGAAGTGATTCTTTTAAATATTCCAAACTAAATTAAATTAAGAAAATAAGGTAATTTAAACATGCAATTTATTGCCATTTTTCGGAATGATTATTTTCTAAACAATGAATTTATCGTTTTCAGGAAAAATAAAAAAATAAAAAGAGTCCTCCAAATAAAAAAATACTTTGAAAACTGGAACTCGAGCAAATTAATAGAATTTTATCTATTATTATTTACATAATATGTTTTGCATGAGAAAAAAACAAAATACAAAGAATATTTATTATTTTAAAGAGTCCTAACTAAAACTTTAAAAATCCAATACAAATTAATGTTATATATTTTAAAGTAACAATAACATCAAAAAGTATAATAAAAATCATTATTTTTTGAATTATTGTTTTATAGAAATAATAAAATGTATTTAAAAAGAGTCCTAAGATAATTAAATGAATAAAATCTGAAGTTTTAAGTTATTATCATTGATTCCTTGAAAAAGTAACAAAAATAAGAAAATAATAGTTTTTTTTTCAAGAGTCCTAAACTAAAGTAGAACATTTTTTTTCAAGAGTCCTACTTTAATAGAAACAATAAAATATTATAACTTAATACAGTTGATACATTGAGCTTTATCATTTATAATGATCTTAAAGAGTTTAACTTTGTTCATAGTTAGATTTTTAAATGTTTTAATGATATTCATTAAACTATATATCATTTTATATGTTTTGATTAACTTTTACACTGAACAAATGTATTAATTATTTATTTAAACATCACAACAATAGTTCATGTTAAACTATAATATATATATATATATATATATATATATATATGTATATTATGATTTTGAAAGTTGTCATATTAGAAGATGATATAAATCTAAAAGTTTTCGAAATTTGGAGAAGATATGAGTCTAACATCCACCACATTGATGAGAAGAGAAAATGAATAAATTTAAAAGTTATTGTATTTGAAGATGAATGACGTATCATAAAATTAACAATCGACAAATTTAAACTTAATGGCATCCCATTTAAACCAACCTCACACATGGTGTTGCACTAATTTCAAAGCCACATTTATAACAATGTCATTACTCCGTAAGCATGGGCAAACACCTCATTACATAGATTTGGACAAAATCTTCAATTCGAAATAATTTGAATTTATGATAATTAGGCTTTAGTTGTTTAGATAACTTAATAGAGTATTTAGCCTAACATGTATTAATTGATTTTTAATTTTTTGGGAGAAGAGTCTAATCTTCTGTAATAAACAAAAGAGTTGACTCTTGATTATATTATGTTGTATCTTATTAAATTATGATTCTTTCAAAGAGGACATTTTTTTTGTTATTTTTTTACTGTGACTTGGAATTCTTTAGTTTATTATTTTATAATTAATTTAAATTTCATCTTTTTTATTATTATGCACAAGTTGATATATCGATTAATATTTTTCATTTTCTTGATTCGTGTTTTCGTATGATTCTTTATTGTTTCTGTCGCTTCTACTTGATTTTTTTTATTGTGGCAAGTTTTCTAACGATGTTCATATCAATATTTATTTTTCAAAAGAGATGTAAATGAATGAGGTTTTGATAAGTGTCAACATCTCATGATGCTATGAATTAATATTAAGAAAAATATATTGTATTTTTAAAGACTCATAACTAAAGTAAATTAAGAAAAAATATATTTTTTTTTATTTTCAAAGCTTCTCTTGGAAATATGAAGAATACATAAAATAACATTTTAAAAAGTCCTAACTAAATTAAGCTAACAAAACCTAAATTCCAAATAAAATAAAGAAAACAAGTAAAAGTAAATTAAAGAAGAAAATTAAGAACTATTTAAAAAAATCAAAAAAATTAAGGAAAAAATATGTGGTCAAATGTAATAATATTTTTTAAAAGTCAAAGTAAATTAATAAAATTTTAAATTTGAATTTCTTAATAATAATCTTAACAACGTTTTGTGAAGTTTGATTTTAATTAGTAATATATCATAATCAATATAGTCTTTAACTTTAAAAATGGAATTAAAATTCCAATAAATAGCTAAACTTTGAACTCAATAAAATTGAATGATTATATTTTAAATTAAATAATTTTATCTAAAACTTTGAGTTAAGAATTACTACAATAATATAAATTTATAGCATAATTGGTCCAAATTAAATATATTTAACTATTCATATTCTTATATGGATGGTTTAAAAAATTAAATATTTTTTTATAATTTAATTTTCAATATATACCCATAATATACTTATTTTCATCAATATTATTATGATTTTGAAAGTTGTCATATTCGAAGATGGCATAAATCTAAAAGTTTTCGAAATTTGGAGAAGATATGAGTCTAACATCCACCACATTGATGAGAAGAGAAAATGAATGAATTTAAAAGTTATTGTATTTGAAGATGAATGACGTATCATAAATTTAACAATCGACAAATTTGAACTTAATGACATCCCATTTAGACCAACCTCACTATACTCACACATGGTGTTGCACTAATTTCAAAGTCAAATTTATAACAATGTCATTACTTCGTAAGCATGGGCAAACACCTCATTACATGGATATGGACAAAATCTTCAATTCGGAATAATTTGAATTTATGATGATTAGGCTTTAGTTGTGTAGATAGCTTAATAGAGTATTTAGCCTAATAGGTATTAATTGATTTTTAGTTTTTTGGGAGAAGAGTCTAATCTTATGTAATAAACAAAAGAGTTGACTCTTGATTATATTATGTTGTATCTTATTAAATTATGATTCTTTCGGAGAGGACGTCTTTTTTGTTATGTTTTTACTATGACTTGGAATTCTTTAGTTTATTATTTTATAATTAATTTAAATTTCATCTTTTTTATTATTATGCACAAGTTGATATATCTATTAATATTTTTCATTTTCTTCATTCATGTTTTCGTATGATTCTTTATTGTTTATGTCGCTTCTACTTGATTTTTTTTATTGTGGCAAGTTTTCTAACGAGGTTCATATCAATATTTATTTTTCAAAAGAGATGTAATTGAATGAGGTTTTGATAAGTGTCAACATCTCATGATGCTATAAATTAATATTAAGAAAAATATATTGTATTTCTAAAGATTCATAACTAAAGTAAATTAAGAATTTTTTTTTATTTTCAAAACTTCTCTTGGAAAATATTAAGAATACATAAAATAATATTTTAAAAAGTCCTAACTAAATTAAACTAACAAAACCTAAATTCCAATTAAAATAAAGAAAACAAGTCAAAGTAAATTAAAGAAGAAAATTAAGAACTATTTAAAAAAATCAAAAAAATTAAGGAAAAAATATGTAGTCAAATGTAATAATATTTTTTGAAAGTCAAAGTAAATTAATAAAATTTTAATTTTGAATTTCTTAATAATAATCATAACAACGTTTTGTGAAGTTTGATTTGAATTAGTAATATATCATAATCAATATAGTCTTTAACTTTAAAAATGGAATTAAAATTCCAATAAATAGCTAAACTTTGAACTCAATAAAATTGAATGATTATATTTTAAATTAAATAAATTTATCTAAAACTTTGAGTTAAGAATTACTACAATAATATAAATTTATAGCATAATTGGTCCAAATTAAATATATTAACTATTCATATTCTTATATGGATGGTTTAAAAAATTAAATATTTTTTATAATTTAATTTTCAATATATACCCATAATATACTTATTTTCATCAATATTATTTAATATACTAATTATTGTGCTTATTTAAGTTTATTTTTATGTTTGAACACTTTTTGGATAAAAATGTTTTAAGCTCAAATTAGAAAATATAAATAATGGTGATTCGATTAGATTTTATGTGTTTAGATTAAATTGGATTTTAGTTTTCTTTATCAACCCTAATGCTCCGTTTAGGTATTTAGTAATGAAGGAGCGAGTTAGAGGAGTGAAGTGACTGATGATGAAAGAGAGTATGACGGGTTATTAGTAAGCACATGTTTGAATAAGAATTAAATGATAAGGATGAGTTAAATTAAATCAATATATTGTTTGGATAAGAAAAAGATAAATCATAAAATTCAAAAGATAATTAATTTAAAAGCCTATTTTACATTTATATTTAATTTTATACAAAACTCCATATCTAAGAAATAAGGATAAAATGGGTACACAAATTTTGAAGCCATAAAAAACACCAAACTGGTGGGTTGGATTTAAGTTATTCCATGGACTTCAAACCACCATTCCACCTTGATTTTTTAAAATAATTGTATCCAAATATGGTGTTTGACAGTTTGCTCAAGACTCTATTGAGACAAAAAAAAGAATAATTTGAGAGAGTTGAGTCGATCTCCATAAACATATCCCATTAAAACCCTTAATCCAAATATGCCCTAAGTTCACGCGATCAAGTTTAACTTTTTAGATTAAATTATTTTTTTATCAAATTCAGATATATAATACTTAATTTGTTATTGAATATTGTACGGATATTAAGTGCTGGTATAATAAATAGTTATAGTATTTGTTCTATTGATAAGTTATTTATATGCATTTGATTGTGATATTCTTAAATTTAATTAAAATGTGTTAACAAAATTAAGATAACATCTCAACTTCTTAATTTAAATATCTAATACTTTAATTTATTAAAGTTTTCTTTTTTTAGAATTTAGAACTAAATTTTATTATTTTTATTTATTAAAAAATAGAAGAGGAAGGGAGAGAAGATAAAATAAGAAGTGGCTTAAATCATATTCTAACATCTATTGACAATTAAATATAATCAAATCGAACCTTATAATTTACTCATGTCTAAGCCTATAAATTTACTTTGTAAATAAAAAAAATATTTAATTATAATATCCTATCAATCTAATATTTTATTTAGCTATTAAATGCGATAAAATAGGAATGACAACAAATATAGGAATTAATCACTTTTGCGGTTCCCTGAACGACGAACTGTTGACAGAGAATTTGACCCTAAACTTTGTATATAGAGTTATACTTTTATCATGAGTTTGGACTTTCATGTTGCATATTATTCTTTTTTTTTTCTTTACACATTTTTGCAATTTTTTATTTGATATATGTAATTTTTCACACCCTGAATCATTTTTAGCATAATTTATTAAGAATATAAATATAAAAATGTTGTTCTTCCTATAGGTTTAAACTTTTAGGATTATTGGCAACACATTTAATTTAACATGATATCAAAGCTAGGGCATCTGAGTTCGAACCTCGACGTTGCTCATATTAAAAGTTATTTCGTTTCTTAGTTGTCCACTTGTTGGGCTTTGGGCTAAATTTGCTCTTTTGACCGTTTGTTTGTCTAATTGCAGGGATTAGGGAAGGAAAGTTTCACATCAAAGCATCTCCTGAAGTTGATGGTAGCTAATAAAGACAAATTCACATTCGAAGCTCTCCTGTAGAGATGATAATTTACACCCAATGGTTATTAAACAAAAGATAAAAAAAGATAAAAATCCAATTACCTCTACGAGAAGTTTTCTCTGTCATGTTCCTAAGCTTTTCTTATCAAAAAAGAAAAAGGACAAGTGTTGATAAAAGAGGAGGGACCATGTGTATTGCCCCCGCCCCTCCCCCCCTAAACTTTTCGTTTTGGGTCCGTCCCTGGACCACGATGATATAAAAGGAAGATAAAGACAACATTTGAAGGAGTTGACAATCTACCTAGAGGAAACCATTGTTGGAGCTTGAGAGAGAGGTTTTCCAGCAAAGGAGAGATCCTACGCTGGGTATTCAGTGATTCGATATTGTATTGCAATGAGGAAGAAGGAGGATACCTAGTATCATTGATACTTTTTTTTGTTTCAACTATTCATAATTTCTACAATGGATTCAAACCCTTCATTTTTTTAGATTTTTTGTAATCAATTTAGTGGCTAAATCCGTTAGCCATAACATAGGAGTGTTTTAGAACTCGTTCTTGCCATTTGAGTGTATCTTATTTATGTTTTAGCGCTGCCATCTGGTTTTGCTCATGAGTTGGCTTACTTGTTGATTTCTGATTTCTCGTGTATGATATGTTTATTTCGATATTTAGGTGTTCTCATTGCAATCTCCATCGAGAGGAAAGACCATATTGTTGGATTTTACCATGAACCGAGAGGGGAGCAAAACCTAATATACCATCATCGAATTCATCTCGAGGCAATGTAGGCTAAGAAGTTGCACTATGATGGATTAGACAAATGGGGGTAGCTGAGAGGTTCTTGCTAATTGTTTTTTTTTTTGGATTGGTTTTCTGATTTTTATATTGAGGTGTGGTTCTCGTTGCGATCTCCATATGAGAATATGGTTATGTTGTTGGGTATTACTATGAATTGAGAGAGAAGTAGTACCTAAAAGACCATTATTCGATTTATATTAGTGATAGTGTAGGCTAAAAAACTGCACTATATTGGATAGGAAGTCGAGAGTAGCTGAGATGCTCCTTCTAACAATTAATGAGCAAAAACAAGCAAGAATAACTCCGACAATGAGAGTTATTCCGAGTGATCTTTGAGAATATGAATCATATGTGTTTGTATTTTATATCTTGACATGTGAGAGCATTTGAATTGAAGTTCCTAATTTGAGATAGTATATAGGTCTATTTCTTTGTGAACTGTAGCTACTATTTATTGAGTTTATTGATCCAGTGTTAATAACGAAGCAGAAAGCATCTCATATATCTCGATGCTTATCTCTTATTGAGCGATTCATTTTTTTATAATATTCATTTATGTCTGTTCTTTTTAATTCAAAAAAACTTAAAAATATATTATTGTTATTTCAAACTTTAGCATTATTATTTTTACTGTATTTTTCAAAATTATTATTATTTCTCTGGATTCGATGAGTTTTAATATTTTTTTAATTCTACTGATAGGCTTCCTGTGTTTAAGGAGGAGAAAATATTTAAGAATAAGAAACTTCCTGATCGGTTTCATTTGATATGTTAACCCACAAAAGCAGAACCATAATACTTCACCCTCCTTAAGGACCCGATAAACTCATCCACAAGACACCGGCTAAAGATCAGCGGACCCGCCGGCCCTAGTAAGAACAGCATCCCCATTTGCTTTTACGGGTCGTTTTTACGCGGTGGAAATAGTTGGGTGAACAAAGCGGCGAGTGGTAGGTGCGTAATTTTTCAGAAATTACCGAGTTCGCGTCCCCTTTCTTAGTTTTACCAAAAATTCGAAGACCCCCTTCGCGAGCGTTCCATTTCCCCGCCAACACTTCGCGTTAACTCTTCCGGGGAGTCGACATGGCGAGGCGCCGATGGGTCGTCAGCTCTGACGATGACGACGAGGATCCCCGTCTCATCCGTGGATCGCCGGGGAGTTGCGAGGAAAGGCGGAGAAAGCCGGGGAAGAAGACGCTTCGATTCGATGAGGAGGAGGAAGAGGAGGAGACGGCGTCGGCGGAGGGGAACACTTATGGGGAGGAGAAGAGCGAGAGTGTCAAGCTTAGCAGGAGGACGAGGAGGGGGAGGTGGGGAGAAGCGCAGCAGGAGGCCGACGAAAGGGAAGAGGACGGAGAAGAGGAGGAGGAAGACCCGATAGAGGACGCTAGGCCGATCGGGGACGTGACTGGGGTTTGCGGGAAGGGGCAGGGGAGGAAGTACCATTTCCGGTCGTTCGAGTATGACGGCAATGTGTTTGAGCTCGTAAGTCCACTATGGTTTTTGAGTTCTTCGATTGTTGCTAAATGTCACTGTTATGATCTGTGTTCGACCATTTCGTGAACTTTTTTTCACCATTCTGAGTCTTTCTCCTTTTGTTGATGGCAGGAGGATCCTGTATTGATAACCCCGGAGGACGTATTGAAGAAGCCTTATGTTGCCATCATTAAGGTGAGTTCCTTCGCATCCAATCTTTCTTGATCATTCGGTTAAAAGGGAATGTTATATGATCTGTTACTAGTAATGAGTTATTTGACATTTAAAAAAAAAAAGTACAGTTCTTTGACTAGGAAAGGTGGTTTCTTAGAAACAAAGCTGCTGAGTTATAATTATTAATTATTTTGACTGTAACAGTGCTCTGTAACTGTTAACTATATATAGTTTTTATGCACTTAAATCCTTTATGATTACATTGGGTATACACAAACTGTAGAATATAAAAGATTACATTTTAAAGTGTTTTTTGATTGTCCAACCTATTTTATGCTACCAAATATAGGAAAGTGAAAAATAAATTTTTAGGAAAACACTTTCGCGAAAACAAACAAAGCCAAATTAAGTCAGTTAACCATCCTATAGGGGGATATTACATCGATTATGCATTTGAGTTTGTTCACACTCTATTTCCTCATTTTGTTCTATTTTGTGTTGTGCATCTATAACAATATATTTTATGTAGTGTACCATGTACAAAGTAGTCACAATTGTTTTTCCCTTAGTTTTATAACTTGTAACTTGCCCATGTAAATAATCCCTATCTGCAGCTTGAGTTTCTTGTGACATCTCAGTAATTCTTGCAACAGGATATCGTACAGAATGTGGAAGGTAGTATGTACATTATTGGACAATGGTTTTACCGTCCTGAAGAAGCAGAAAAAAAGGGAGGCGGGCACTGGAATCCACGTGATATCCGGGAAATCTTCTACAGTTTCCATCTAGATCTAGTTCCAGCAGAGTGTGTGATGCACAAGTGTGTGGTGCATTTTATTCCTTTGCACAAGAAGTTGCCACTATCAAGGCAGCTTCCGGGTTTTATTGTGCAAATGGTCTATGATACTGTTTGCAAAAGTCTTTGGAAGTTAACGGATAAGGATTACGAGGACAGTATTCAGCATGAAATAGATGTACTCCTTCAGAAAACACGGGACAGTATTGGAGAGCTCCCAGATGTTGAACTTGAAGAATGTACAAATGACCAGGCTGATGAGTTGTTAAACAAGCAAAATCTTAAGAAGAAGCCAGTGCATGCTGTTGATGTGTCAAGAACTGACGAGACACTTATGAAACATGATAATTCAAAAGCAGAAACACCTGGAAGTCAGAGGTATGCTGTTCCAGAGTGTAAATCTATTTTGACAAGGTACAAAACAGTAACTGGTTATTCATATTGTTGTAGGTGGTCAGGTAAACTTCTACATGGAATGAAAGTAACTTGCAATCAGAGAGAAGATGCGAAGTTGGATAAAAGAAAATTAGGAGATGACAGTACTTTGGAGAAGATGTATGGTAACAAACAATCAGAAGTTGCTGCTACTACCAAAACTAGTGGCTCAAATGTATGTGCTTATGTCTAACTATGTTCTGCAAGTCCCATTGTCAACCTTATTTTGGTAGTCAATGTCAGATTCATCTACAAATTGCTCACTTTTTTCTTTATACCCTATGGTTTGTTTTACACATATGCGTCCTATTTGCATATACCATTTACTTTTCTGATCCATTGCTGAGAGTTCTTTTAGTTGCATTAACTATGTTAATGACCCCCTTCTCAAAAAAAAAAACTATGTTAATGTCCCAGTGAAACAGCAACATCGAACTTGATGCGCACAACTTTTTTGATAAAATAATTTGGTAAACGCAAGTACTTAGAATATTTTCCATACATATAATGATAAATAGTAATATTTGCATCACATTGATTCCACAGACCCAAAAGAGAGATAATACTAGTATTTGCTCCCATTTACTCACAGGTATTGACTGCGCTATATATTCATCTACAGTCCAATACTTATGCTATCCCTTTTCTGTGTTTTTCCCCCGTCTGGCTGCCCAATAATTTTGTACATTGCATAATGCTTCTGCTATCATTACTAATTTCTATGTTGTTTACCCAAAACCTAATTCCATGTTTCAAATTGGATATCTGATCAAACATTTTGTTCGCTAGGATGGAGAACAAGTACTGGCCACACAGTGGTCTTGGAAAAGATGCACATGAGGAACTTCGGTCAGATTTTCAGAAGTACAACCAGAAAATGAGAGAACTAGATTTTCATCTCAAGGTAGAGACACTCCCATGCAAGCTTTGATTGATTTTACGACAATGCTTTTGTGGCTTGGCTACACTTTTCTCTGGATCACAATTACTTCTGGTTCAATGTTGAAGATCTGATTTTCTGCCTCTTCATTGATACTCTTATGTTGCTTCCATCATCCTTCAAGACCCAAATTAGTTCTTATTTGAGACCACCATGAGGTGTCATGTTTTGCTTAGTTTTGTGCAGCTTTTATGTTATATCAAGTCTTTTTTCTGGACAGAATCGGGAAAAAAAATGTTGGGTTAAGTTGATAAAATCAATCCTAAATTTAATCGAAGGTGTATGCCTCTGAACAAAAATTGAAGACACCTTAAATATTTCTTTCCTCTTAAAATTTCTCGTCTCCAATAATAGTGCTGCGATTGATCCAACTTAATCTTGCCAGCATCTGGCTAGCATGGTTAATCTATCTCATGTTGTCTGTTTCAATGGGTGCAGTACTTAGCTTTTTGGGAGGATAGTACTTGTGTGTGAACTTCTAAAGAAAACTAAGATGATAACATGCACAATGTGCCTTCATAAAAAAAAAAAGCACACGCACGATGTGTGGAAGATAATTATTAATATAATTTAACATAGATAATAATTTTATTGTCCAATTTTTATTTTCAAATAAAGCGATGAATATTTTTTTATCTTTTAAAAAATAATTTTGTAATGTTCTTTGGTAAATGAGAGAATCTTTTAATAACAAATGTATTATGTTATTTTAGTCTGAAAAGTACCTTTCTACCTTTTTCTTCTCACGTATCGTACTTTTTTTCTTTTTCTCCTCTCTACTCTCGCTACTTTCTTTCTCTCCCCTTTCTTATTTTTTTCCTCTATCTCCCTGTTATCTTTCTCCCTTATTTTCTTTCTTTTTCACTGTTCTTTTGTACTTTCTCTCCTCTCCCCCTTTTCTGTCACATCATACTTCTAGTTAAAGTTACTTTTATGGATTTATCTTCTTTTACTATTTTAATTTAATCTCTAAAAAAAGCTAGTTGTTATCATAATAAGATAAAATTAATTGACAACTATGATTTTTTTCTTACATAGGAGAACACGCCAGTTCAGAGTGAAAAAAACACGTGACATCTTTTCATGCATGTACCTTTCCTTTTATATAATTATATAGACAATAATATTACAGATAATTTTGATACATGTCCTTATTAGATGTAGATTTTTTCGACCGTGTGTCATGAAAGTTTAATCAATTTATTTTATCTTAATTTGTTTCAGTTTGTTTTATTATTCTTTTATACCTTCTGTTAGTCGTAGTAATACTATTAATTAATTTTGCCCACCACCAAAAGATAAAATGAAACAACATTATTATTTAGTTCTTAGGACTCCTCAAACCTTGGGAGATATCTAATTCATTTAAATCTAAGATTAAATGATATTTAAAATGAGAACTATTCTTTTTTCCATGGATAAAAACACATGGCTTTATGAGGTGTCACTTGGCATTTCCTTTTATATATCTTACTGGAATTAGTGCCCACACGATGCACGAGCATACCAACTGATTGTATGACTAAAAACAAAAAAATAGTATTTCCAATTTCTTATTCTTATTTATAACCTGTCCATCCTCCTCCTTTCTCCTCCATCTTTTCCTATTCTATACATATCTATACATATATATTCAAAAAAATTAAGTTCACTCATATAATCATAAACTTTAAATGCAATCATTTGTCACCCTGAAGTTTTTCCCATCTGCCACTTTGCAACATTGGTATTGTATTAACATTCTTTTCTATTTTTTGTTTATTCATTAAATTATAACTTTACCCATAATAAAAAAAACAAAAAAATAAAAATAAAAAGGAAAGTGCTTGTTTTGTTTTAGTCATGTATCTCGGACCACAACTAATCTCTCGTGCATTAATTATCCACATACTATATATATACACATACAGTATCATAATATTGTAACATTGTTTTTGCTCACTTTCATTGCATAATACAATTTTCGACATTGTCATTAACTATAAATGACGTAGCCCTTAAAAAAACTATAAATTAAATAAACAAAATGAAAAATGGAAATGAAAATAGTTTCTAAATATGTTAATAATAATAATTATTATCTTTTATAGTTTTAAATATTATATGAAGAGAGATAACATTTGTCACCTTTTCATGCATTTTCATCTTCCTACATTTATTTGCATGTATATATAGTGAGCAAGAGAGAAAGGGAGGGAGGGATTACTTGTATCATGGTTTGTTATGATCCATGCACAATGCAGCCGTGAACTTTGTCATGCCATTTTCTGGTTGAAAGTTGAAACTATATTCAGTACTATGATTTGGCTGGCACTCCCTGGTATTTAAATCCTCAGACCCCAATAGGATGAATTATGGAGACAAAA
Organism: Pontederia paniculata; assembly: GCA_001647135.1. NCBI lineage: Eukaryota > Viridiplantae > Streptophyta > Magnoliopsida > Commelinales > Pontederiaceae > Pontederia > Pontederia paniculata. Next base: position 11,063 of record LTAE01000381.1, on the reverse strand, counting down.
TTCACCTTTGGAGCTTGAGACCATTGTTTTTGTAACCTTCTGATTCAACAAGGGCGACTTGTTTTAAGCTTCAGTTGAACTATTATATTGACAATATATTTAGCTTACACCAACTGTTAAAAAAAAAATAGCTTACACTCTTTACACACACATACATACTTGCAGAAACCTTGTAATATGCTCACCATGGATATGTATATACTCTAAAAGGTTCATAAAAAATAATGGAAATTACCACCCATATCGATGATAGTTTCTTCTCATTTTAGGCTTTTGATCATCATTGCATTTATTTGTTAATAACCATTTTTTTTAAAGATGTTAATAACCATTTTGAACATTTCATGCTGGTTTGACTGCTGGTGTGTGTGTGGGTGGTGGTGGTGGGGGGGAGGGGTGGTTGGGAGGACAAGGAACTTGAAGAGACTAAAAAATTGCAGGTTGCCTATAAACTTCTCTTTTGCTTTTTTAAGATAAAAAGTGAATTCTTTATTTTGTTCTTGTCACAATCTACGGTATAAGTTTGCATTAGTAGGCATAAGTTTTTTCTTTTAGTTTGATTTAAGTTTAAGTATTGCTGTAGCTTCATTTCCAAAAGTAAGTAATTGTTATAAAGTGTTAGTTAAGGTATCATGAGTGGTCCTTGTATTTTGAGGAGTTCATTATGGCACTCATGTTTGTTTCTTATTGTCCAAACAGATGCCTGATGTTTTAAGATGCAGCAAGAAAACAGTGGGAATAGCTGAAATACAAACTGGAGGTTGTTGAATCAGGTCCATAGGCATTATTACTTCTGCTTCTCACTTTTCTCTGCATGCATTTGTTATTGATCTTTGATGATATCATTTTCAGTTAAAAGAAAATAAGTATTTGAAACCTTGTTTGTCCAGAACTCCTTGATTTTTTCTTAAAAGGGGAAATTAATCGTGTGCATTACAAAACTAAATGAGAAATATCAGGTGTCTCAGCTGTCATAAGCCTGCTCCTTAATCCTCACACACGCATGAGACAAGATGTTAACCAGATAACAATGGTACCCTTGAAAGAACACCTGATTTACTGCAGCCAGAGCATCCAGAGGATAGCAAACACTGAGGCCCAATCTCTCCTTGATCTATAGATGATGACTGTTGTGGCCGTTCCCTCTCCTAAAGAATGCCCAGAACATGTCCTCCGACCCGCACGGCTGCACCGGATCCAATCGATATTAGCATGTTTTCCATGATTGGACCACAAAAAAAAATATGATTGTTGTCCGCCGCCATGGTGCACAGGCTGCATTCCGGGTTCTCATCTGGGAATCATCTTGCCCGGGTTGCTTAGTTAGAATTCTCTTCTAAGGAGCCAGATAAAGGTTTTGATTTTCAGTGGCATCTTAGTTCGCCAGATAAGACACAATCAGCTGCCAGAATGTTATCCACATTCTGATATGGTTCTCGTGATAGATAATAAACATGTTTAATGCTAAAGTGCCCCTCGACCATGTCCACCCATCTGCCGTACTGTACTTACCAATCAGATTCAACAGATATATTAATTCCTCACATCACTAATCACAGAACTGGGAAGGAAATTCGGGGAGCAGCAGCTCTGTCACTTTCCCCATGATCCACCCAGACCTCCAAATCTGCAGTTTTCTCTTGAGCCGTCGCAAACAGCTGGCGAAATTGGCTTGCCAAACAGAAATCACAATCTGATGTGTGGCAGGCTTCTCACTAGGTCATACATGACTGATGGATGCGGGGTGCAGATCCACATGCGCACTATGCGGCCTGATGGAGGACATTGCACACCTTCTCTTCAACTGCCCCGTCATGGGTGAAGTCTGGCAGCAGATACGGTCCACAGGCGTTTGACACATCTGAATGGATACCTTCTAAAGCTCAATCTGGACACACTGTACACATGATAATCTGGGATGGCGAGGACCATGGCCCACATCCTTGGTCACCGAGTGGGTGATTTGTCTATAATGCAACTACACCATCTTCGGAGGAGAGAGATGCTATAGAAAGAATATTGTACCACATGCATTCTTTTTATTAGAGAGAGGGTTTTAAACAGTTTTTGGTTTTTGGAGAACACTCCATAGCAGCTATGTTTCACACTTGAACATTCTCTTTTCCAATATAATACGTGGCGATGGCTACTAAATCATCTTTTTCTCTCTCTCTCTCTCAAAAAAAAAAAGAAAAGAAATTGGCTCGCCAAACGGGCAGCAGCTGGCTACTCATCAAGCTAGAAGAGAAGGATCTCTTAGAACCAATGGGGTAGCCTTGAAATAATGTCTGAGTTTAGGTATCACTGCTGCGATGCCCTTCCAGAAAGTTGAGTGATCCCGATGGTTGTTGAATCTGGTGTTCCAAGAGAGATTGTTACTGCGCCAAGCCTTAGGGGTCTCTGAGAGCAGATCGTCACTCACAATCTTTTTGCCAGCATTTCCAAATGAGAAATATTGTAACCTTTGTGACGCTCAATGGTGTTCAGTCATCTCAATTTTGTGATTATTTGTTAATAGTGGTTTTACACATTTCATGGAATAATTGAACATTTTTTAAGATCTCAATGAGCTCCTGATATGATACTTCTTAAGTTGACTGGAAAACTGAGTCTGGGTTCTCCCTCGATCTTTGGTTGGGGGCACGGGGGGGGGGCTGCCGTTGCTTTCTTAGTGCATGGTGACCTTATATATTGAGAGTTTCAGGATGGTTTGACTGCTCACGAGGACCTTTGGAGGATAATTTTTCTTCACATGTTGTGCCAGAGACTTATGACGATATTCTTGGCCATGCATTTCCGCGCAGTGCATCATCATTTTGGTGGGTGTCGCCGCCGTCCTCCCTGTATGTGACCGTTCTTCTATGATGCTTTAGGTTCTGGAACCAGTTTCTCCTTCAACCATGAGTTGATGCCAGGTAATGCACTTGAAGTGGCTTTCCGGCACTCTCAGCGAATTTACCAAGTGAGTGTTGGTCGAAACCAGGCTTCTCGGGAGGAGGCTAATGGACACGGATATTTAGGTCAGCATTGTACGATCGTCGTTCGAGGAGCTCCTATTGCTACTTGATCGGATCTCCAGGTACCACCAGGATGGCTCTAGAGAGGATAGTTGGTCATGACTTTCTGGTCGCTACTCGTCTAAAGGTGTCTACAAGTAGCTGCTTCCTAGTGGTACAGTCCCCGACAACATCAGATTGAACTGCGTACGCATATGGCGTTCCCACACTGCTCAAAGTCAAGATATTTGCTTGGCTTTTGAGACGTGCAATGTGTGGATTGGATGATGATTCAAGGTTAGACTGGCATTGGTAGGTCCTACATGGGCACTGTGTAGGTCGGCGGACGACATTGACCATCTCTTTTTTACTTGTCCGATAACTGTAGAGGCATGGTGCTGTCAGGGACTCTCTGGTATTGGCAATTTGACACATCTAGAGCAGATGGTTTTTGGGGCTCGCTGAGGGCACTTGGTACGCATGATAGCTCGGGGGGGTGGCCTTGGGCATGGGATGCGTCCTTAGCCACCATGTTGGCCGTATGGCTGCAGCGTAACAACAGTTTTTTTGAGGAAGAGAAATTCTATATACAGAATATTGTACATCTTGCATCTTCTTTTACTAGCAAGGTTTTGTATTGTTTTTTGTTTTATTTTGTTTTGAGGAGCTTTGGCGTTCCCACAGCTCTCCCATATGCACTTGTAATTTTTTCTTGTGTTTTACCTTAATACAAGCATATGGTTACTCTACTATGTAGTCATTCTTTCCCTTCTGAAAAAATGAGAGGTGAATAAGGAACCTGAAGAGACTAAAAGATTGCAACTTGCACTTTAACTTCTCTTTTGCTTTTATGTAAGATAAGAAGTTGAATTCATTCTTTTGGTCATCGTCACAATCGTAGTTTGTGGTGTACGTTCGCATTGGTAGATATAAGTCAACTTAAAAATAAGGTTTATTTTGAAGTTGATAAGTTTAAGTATTGTTGCACCTCCCTTTCTAAAAAGAAGTAATTGGTTGTAGCGAAGTTATAGTTACGGCATCATGAGTGGTCCTTTTATTTTTGAGAAGGGATTCGTTATGTTATATTAATCCTGTTTGTTTCTTATTGTACAAACAGATGACAGATGCTCGATGTTCAAGATGTAGCGAGAGAAAAAATGGGAATAGCTGATACTGGAGGTCGTGGTGATCGATATCAGGTCCACAGGCACTATCATTTCTACTTCTCACTTTTCTCTCCATGCATTTACTCTTCATTTTTGCTGCTATCATTTTCAGTTGAAAAGAAGATGAAGTATTAGGAACCCATATTTGTCTAGATCTCCTTTATTTATTTTAAGGCTCATAATCTTAGATCTTTAAATAGTAGTTTGTCAGCATTATCCGCATGAGAAATATTGTGATCGATATTCAAGATGTAGCGAGAGAAATAATGGGAATAGCTGATACTGGAGGTCGTGGTGATCGATATCAGGTCCACAGGCACTATCATTTCTACTTCTCACTTTTCTCTCCATGCATTTACTCTTCATTTTTGCTGCTATCATTTTCAGTTGAAAAGAAGATGAAGTATTAGGAACCCATATTTGTCTAGATCTCCTTTATTTATTTTAAGGCTCATAATCTTAGATCTTTAAATAGTAGTTTGTCAGCATTATCCGCATGAGAAATATTGTGACATTTGCAATGCTCAATAGTGGAACTAGTCCCAGAGTGGTGACTTCTTGGGCCATCTCAATAATGTTATTAAATTGATAGCGGTTTTCTAGATATGATCTTTGGAGGATATTGTTTTCTAGATAGATCTTTCTCATTGCCACGACATCGCAATTCATTTTCATGTTCCTTTACAATAATCCGAGCTAGAAAAGGTAAAATTTTAGGTATTTATACCCAGGGTTAAAGCATGTTGGCCCCAACAATTATGATAAACTATTACATGAAAACTCAATAAAACATACATCAGATTTATCCCAAATTACAAGCCATACAACAGAAAGGTAAATGCATGAAAATATTTAAGCGATGCTCTCTATCAACTCATTTGTTCTCCTATGTATGAATAGGTTTTAGGTGTCACTTTATTTTATCTTATGATGAATAGCAACTAAATTATCATAGTAAAAGAAGATTAATCTTGACAGAAAAAAGAGGAAGTAAAAAAAAATTGTGAAAAAAAAAATAAGGGAGAAAGAAAAGCAATAGAAGAAAGAAAAGGGAGATAGAAGAGAGAAATAAGAGGGAAGAGAGAGTATGGAGGAAAGAAAAAATAAAGAAGCATATGTGAGAAGAAAATTGGACGACAAAATGATTTTTTATTTTAAATCATATAAATAATGTACATTGTTGCCATCCCCAACGCTGGCTTATCATCTTGTTTTCCTTAAACACAAAGTATTGCGTCCCACCACAAACAAGGAAAATTATTGCGCCAACTGAAACAGCCAACATGACATAGCATAACCATGTTAGCCAGGTGCTGGCAAGATGATGTTTGATTGCACACAACACTATTTTTTTTTTTTTTTGAAAATAGAAGACAGACCATCTTCTTGAAGTATGTGGTTCAGCAACAAAGATTTCAATTTAAATATAAAATTAATTCAAGTTGCATCACTGGATATATGATGGTTGATGCCATGATTAATCACGCAATATTCAACGGCGACAGGGAACGAGGAGGCCAATGCTGCAATTGGACACCTGCTTAAACTCCTTGCCAAGCCATCCATGGAAGTAACCAACGTCATCTTCTCCAGCACCGGCGCGTGATGAAGCAGGAAGCTCACCAGCGTCAGGCTGCTCCTGCTGTGTCAGACGTGTTTCAGCTTCACGTTCTTCAGCCGCCGCATTCTTGCCTCCTGCCGCTGCCTCTGGGTTCTTGATGGTTATTTCAAGCCCTTCTACATCGGGGCAGCTCACGAGCAGCTCTGCCATCATTGGAAGTGCCTCTTTGAGATACTTTAGTTCGGCACTGACCCATTCTTGTAATAGGAAAAGAAAAACTTGAAGCGTGACAGAAGAGTATCAACGAAGAGGCAGAAAATCAGATCTTCGACAGTGAACCAGTGAATCAGCTCTGCCAACATAGGAATGAATTATTGTTTTTCGGTTAGCAACATATGAATTAGAAAAGATAAGGAAGCATTATGCAATGTACTAAGAGCTGATTTACTATGGTACTTGCAGAACATAATTAAGCATAAGCTTATACACTGGAGCCACTTTCTCTGGTAGCAGCAGAAGCTTTTGAGTCATTGTTACCAAGCATCTGCTAATGTTTTCTTTAGTCTGAATTTGTGTCTTCTCTGTGATTGCAAGCTACTTTCATTACTTGTAGAAGTTTATCTGACCACCTATCATGATATGAATCACTAGTTCATGCTTGTGGGTTCGTTGCTTTGCCAAAATGGATTTACACTCTGAAGTAGCAGATCTCCAACTTCCAGGTGTTTCTGCTTTTGAATTATCACGCTTCATGAGTGTCTCATTAGTTCTTGACTCACATTATACCTTCATTCAATTATGTGGAAGGCAGGCTAATTGTTCCAAATCAGGCAACTAAATATTTATTTAGTTCAGTCCTCGTAATAAGAGGTGATGTCATTCTATTTCGAAAGGCTAGTAATTTTTTCCCATGTGTATTCATGGTACATATGTAAAATCAAGTAGATTGATTAGTCAAAAACAATAATTCGTCTATATTTGGAGTAAAACTACTACAAACAAAATAGACTTCAATCTAAAAATGAAGAGCCTCACATTGGAAAACATGATTGAGAGTTTTCGTTTCTTAATGATAATAATAATCTCTCTCTCAATATATATATATATATATATATATATATATATATTGAGAGAGATATGCTATAACGTTTCGGAAACACACTCCGTCACGCGGACGAATCGACATTCACCACGTGCTCGGAATAATATTTGAAACACTACAAGACATTAGACTTTGACTTGACCATTGACAATTCTGGTCAACACACAAGAATAAGAACAAGACAAAATAATTAGATCAACTCAAGATAAAAATCAGCGGAAGACGAACAAGGTCATGACACATGTGTGAATTAATAGAAGACACAAAACTTGATTTAATGGAAGATATAATCTAAGAACTTGAGATTAAACTTAAATTAAGATACATTATCTGTAAAGTGACAACTTGAATAGATATACATCACTTTCCCGAAGACAATACATAATTTTTAACCACATAAGTGAAAAAACAATAGAGCTTAACATAAACTTGACTCTAAAACTTTATCCATACTTAACCATGTGCATTAACCATCATTAATAGAGTCATCCTCGTATAAGTATCATAAGTACTTCTCACTTGTAGAATTCAAAAGCAGAGGACTTTTATCCCATTAAAATATATAAAGATTAAAGAATAGGTGAAATCATATCACTCATATATGCAAAAATCTATATAATGGCATGGATATAAACAATATTATAAAACATGAAGCATAACATATGGTTTTAACACATCTTAAGGTCAACATATGACCATCATCTTTATTTTATTTTAACTTCTTAGTCGATTATGCTCAATAACTTAACTTTAAGCCTATCTTTCGTCTTTAAACTTACTTTCTTATCTTGCTTACGCATTATCAATATAGTGCAACTTGAATTTATCTTATCTTTGCTTTACTTGGCATTATCGATATAATACCTCATATACTTAGCATTATCAACATAATGCATCTTTAGACATGAATATCGTACTTTGCATTGACTTTCAATGCACATAGCCAATTTGACTTAACTTCATCATTTATGTCCATTTCTTCATCTTTCATCTTTCTTAGCATGTGAAAATTTAGAAGTTAACTTTTAACTTCTCAAGAGCCGTCCCCAAGTAACATGTCCATTTATTATTTTATTTGATTAAGGGTCTTAGGAATGCCAACTTATTTAAGTTGATCAGATCAATGATGCACTTGCACCCCTCATTGTGCCCCACCTTTGGGCAAGGAAGAGTCATACACCGGCTAGGGTGTAGGGTCAATAATCTCTCGAGAAGCTTACACACCATCTTTGATGTCGGACATAACTTCCCCATCTTCTTCTTTAGGTGTTCTTAGACTTGTCTTAATCTATCTTTTAATTATAATACATCAAGCATCAATACAATCATCACATTGTTCATCTTTTAACCTAGTTACTGCTGAACATGCAAATCGCGTCTAAGTTATCGTCAAACGTCACACCAATGACATCAACCTTCTTAGTTAAATATAAGAAAATGTGTGAACGTCTATCTTCTTCATCATGTCATGAGCGTAGGAAAGGACTAAACTCAAATAGGCTAAAAAAACTAAATTCTACGCGTTAAGAGCTAATCGCCCGTGTTGGACAACACACCCTAGCCGTATTGATCAATATGGCCCTACCCATATCGATCAATATGGTTGTATTCATTAGAACGAGAGTATTTCAGGCAGACTGTACTAACTAATGCGGCCGTATCAGGCTCCCGTTCAATTTTCCTCTTTTTCTTACATAAAAATCCTCAAATCGTTTAGTTCCAAATGTTGGGTGTTTTAAATCAATTTATCTAGGTCTCTATCACAAATTAGAACAGAAAACAGAGCATAACATGACATATGTAGCATCATACATCATTTTAATCAAATCAACTTACTAAGACTGTAAGCATAATGATTCTAAGCATGAACTTAAACATGAATCATAATTTATAACTCTAACTATACAACTCCAAATCATATAAGGCCAACTCCATTTGAAGCTACATTCAAGCATATATTTGCAATCTAATTATCAACCAATAATAATATCTTTCTAATTTACTAAGTATTTTACAAAATGAACATGTCATGATTCGGAACAACTTGATAGTACTTTAGTATTTTGGTCATAACTAATACAATACAACTTGGAATGAGGTGAAATCAGTATGCAAACTAGACTTCAAGACCTATATTTTCATATATTATACATAATTTTGGAGCAACTATAGCCTAGTCAAAATAACCTCTAAACAAATGCTACAAAATTAGGGCAGAATTTTGATATGTTCCTATCTTAGAATAAACAATAAACATCCATATGAATCCATAATCTCCTATGCTTAGCAATGACAACTATCCTAATCCATCTCTACTTCATAATCATTAGATAAGATGGATTATGGTATCCCCTTACAAACATTTCACCAAACACCTAATGTGCATTATATAATTTTCTTATAATCCAACCTCTAAGCATGCATCCTAATTTTCCTCTTACATTCTTCCTTCTTCACATGATCAATTCTTTTTCAATTGAACATAAAAATCTTAAAGAAGGAGTGTATCTCCATTTACATACCTCTTTTTAGCTTTGCCCTAATTTTTAGCTCTTCTTGCTTCTCTTCTCTTCTCTTTATATCTTTTTCTTCCTTCTTAATCCAACAGCTCCAATCCCTCCTCTTCCTCATCTTTTTCTGTTGAGAATTCACTTGAGAAGGTAAGACATTGCTTCTGGTTTCTTTTGGCTCCTTGGTGATACAAACAATGCAAGAAAATGGTGATTTTCGTGTAGGAGAGAGATAGCCCAAAAGAATGGGTTTTTTATACTTGGTTTTGGGTGGAAAATGGGGTCAAATGAATGGCTGTCATGTGCCAATGGGTTGGGGCCACTAACAGGGTATTATATTAACATTTCTAAACATTACTTTCAAAGGTGTAACTTCTTCCGGACATTCATTCATCTTTCTATTCAAACTATCCTCAGATCAAGTCACTTAAATTACTGATTCAATCAAAGTTCATCATGCTCTTGGTTCAATGGTACATGAATTCAAAACATTGAGAAAATTGAATTGGGGCCTCATTCAAAAAAAAAAAGAGGGAAAGAATTGCTACGGTTAGACACTAGGTTTCACTATAGCACATCGGGAGAGGAGAAGTTGACTTTTCTCCCAATCTTTCCCATTTGAGGGACCCCACATTTTATTATAAATACTCCTTCCAATCTCCTTTTTTCTTGGTTTCACCTTTAGGTTATTTCCCTCTTTGTTCTTCACTTTCTCACACATTGGTGACGGTAGCTGCAAAAGGAGGAAGTAGGGACACTAACGACATAGACTCAAAAATATCGCGTGGAGACCAACGGAACATGAAGAAATGATACTTCATCGTAAATGTGTGTTTTAACGAGATTAAACAATAAACTTAGACATGTTAAAAAAAAACTTGCTTAATCTTTGAACAAAAATGGATCATATGTTTTCTCCTTTGAATTTTATTATTTTGATGTTCCTTGATTAGAATAAATTGGTCATTTGGAACTTTACCGGTGCATTCTAAATTTGTTAAATTCTAGTTGTATATTTTTATCTAATTGCTAGCCATAATGTGATCCGCATGTGTTATGTGGCTCCAATCATCACAACCTTCTATTTGCACTCACCATCGAACCTTATAGATGAGACCGTAGCATGTGCTACAACACCATAACACATTGAGGAGCGCATTGTAGCCAAATCAAAGCGCACTCAAGATGTGAGATACGATCAAACCATAGCATCCCTATGCGTTATGATTTAGCACCATAGCATTGGCATGCATTTCCGCATGCTAAGACCATGACGCTGGCGCATGCCGTCGCACGCCTAGGTCGCGGTATAGGCGTACGCTACGATCAAACCATAACAACACATGTGTCCATTATAGGCTAGCTGTGTTGAATCTTAGAATCCCGAGAATGTTTTGATGATCACAAATTTGTAAGGGTGCTTAGTTTGAACTAATGAACTTGTTGAGCTGAATTCTGTAACAGGTTGATTCAAGTTCAGAAGTTGTAAGGTCGACCAAAGCTAAAAGAATGGACGACCTATGCACATGGAAGACATCTCAGAAGAAGCATGTGTGCAGCGGTCGTCCTAAGGATATAAAGAGGCCGATCGATAATGAAGGAGGATGTATGGAAAGGGATCAGGGGTTGATCGGTCGACCAGAGATGAAGGAAGGACGACCGGAGTAAAAGGCTTAACTGGAGAGATCGCCCGATGATGAGGAATGGGCGACCGAAGGCAACACCTTT
>LTAE01000380.1:61150-84386 GCA_001647135.1 Pontederia paniculata | reverse complement strand
ATAATAATAATAATAATAATAATAATAATAATAATAATAATAATAATAATAATAATAATAATAATAATAATAATAATAATAATAATAATAATAATAATAATGATAATAATATTGATTTGCATGAGGTAATTGACCGTCATTCGCAATCTTAAGTCGTATCTTGCACATCTTGATGACAAACGACAACATATTCGATGATATCAGGTCTCATAATTAAGAGCCAAATAGCCTCAAGAAATGATGCCTCTTGCGTAATGTGTAAAGAGAAATTAATGTTGATATAAAGCATATAATTTATTTGCACAATCAAGGGGAAGAACTTATAATTTTCCACTCATCCTTCTCCTATCAATTATAAAGGAACAACTGCACAATCAAGGGGAAGAACTTACAATGTTGTCATGTAATTATATATTTAAATAAATAATCAACATTATCATATATAATTTAAAAAAAGGAAAAAAAAAGCTAGTGGTGTGGTGTCCGGCTTCCAACTCCTCATTTCTTATATATATTTATATATTATTATTATATAATTAACATGAATTAGCGTACAAATATATTAGTAATTAAAAAATAATATTTTTATTTTCAATTCTCTATCTCAAAATTATTAAAAATCATCGATATAAGCTACACTCTCTTAATGCCTTCTTTGTGCAAATTTTTAAAGATTGTCGTGTGTACTTAGTTGATAAAATGCACACATTGTTCAGTTTGCCATTTTTTTTTAAATTCGAGTACTTCTTATCCATTTTGGAAAGAAATAATTTAAATGAATCAATACGATTTGATATGTATTTTGTTAAATGATGTGACTTTTATTACTTAAAATAAAACAAAGATAATTATAACAAGAAAATACATTGACAATTTTGTGTACATATCTGTTTAGTGATTGATATTACCGCATCAAAATTATATTTTTTCGGCTGCAAATCATCATGACTTTGACTAATTTATTTGGCAACGAGAAGTGCCAAGATTTTAATCGAATTCTATCTTCAATAGTTACCTAATCAAAATTCCATATTATCACTTTCCAAACTTTATCTTTACCTAAGATCCCAAGTTGGTACCCTAATTTCATTTTGTAATTGAATGATATTCCAACTATATAATTATTTCAGAATTAATCCTCTTTGCATATTATAATATATTTTTATTGATGTGGCAACCACATCATATATTTTAATGAATAATTTATTAAAATCATAACTAAATCAACTGAATTATAAATTAATATCTTCAATTTAAAAGGATTATAGATATAAATAATTTAAAAGGACTATGTTTTGGCGACGTGACATTCACATTATTTTTTTTCACAAATAGTTTTTTTATGATAGTCACCTCAACCACACTCGAGAAAATCACTCTAACTTAAAAAAATATTTATATAAAAAAGTTTATTTTCGATAATTATTTCTTACATTTGTAATCATTTTAAGATGGAGGTATTAATTTGTATTTTAACTAATTTGATTCTGATATTTATTGGGAATATAGGACGAGGGATCAAGAATCGACAACAAATTAAATCAGAAAGAAAGATTGACACATAAATTTTTAACACGATAAAATCCTCTTGATCAATGTGAACAAGTGGAAAATATCCATGGGCAAAAATAAATGAGACCGTCATCAAAGAGTTTTCACTATAAAAAAAAGAGAGTACATCATAAAACCCTAAAACTTATTTATAAGAGTTCATATAGCGGGGGCCAAACTGCACCCCCATGAGAATCAATGTCGGGATACGAGCTTGGGCCTAGAGCCTAAGCCCTCTGCTACCGCCAAATTTTTTGTTCTCTCTCAATTTTTTTTCACAATTTTAAATACATGGTATAATATTTCAAGAAACAACAAAAATCTTAATAAATTATTTATTAAACACATTATGTGGTTGTCACATTAATTAAAAAATATTATAATATACTAAGGAGATCAATTTTGAAATGATTATATAGTTGGAGTATCAATTAGTTACAAAATGAAGTTAGGATGCCGTCTTGAGATCTTATGTAAAGATGGGGTACCAAATTTGAAAATTACTCCTAATTTTATAATCATTTTTTTCTTTTATGTTTTATATATAATTTCTGTTAATTGATAAAATAAATAGAACCTAATATTTTTTTATTCGAGAAAAATTGACATTTTTTACACGTCACGAGCATGTAACCTTAGATGCAGTGGGACCCCACCCTTGAGACGCGAACTCCAAGGACCCGTTACCTGTCCGGTCGAGACGTGGCCGGTTCGGACCGAACACGTTTGACCCATGCAGCACTGAACCCCCAAAAGGCAACATCTCCGTCCTTCTCGCCAGTCCACAAAATCTCTCGGAAATCGCGAGTCAAAAACTAATCCGCTGTCCGATTTATTACTCGGTAAAAAAAAGAACAAACAAATCTACCTTTTCGTAAATTAATTAATTAATTTTATTCCCATCCTTCTCGTGCCTTTAACAATTTTTTATAATTAAAGTTTCGGAAGCGAAATAAATGTCGTGGGGGGATCTCCTTTCTTTTTTACTCACACGAATCTTTCCTCGTTTGTTGCCTTTTGCAATCAAAAGATCTCTCTCTCTCCTCTCTCTCTCTCTCACACCACTGCAGCCGATACGCTTCCCTAAGAATATCTCGTCCACAAATTTATAATTTCTCTAAAAAAAGCCTCTACTTTACCTTTTTCTCGCATTAATTACTAATAATCACAAAACAGAGCATCTCATTGGAATACTAACCATATATAAAAAAGGTGATCTCCTATAATAACATCCCCAATATCTTTTTTGTATAAATCAAGCGTGATTAAGATGGAGATATGGTCGTGATGCAATTATGGAGATATAAGATATTAAGATCGGCATTGTTTAGTACATATGACGTGGGGGTAAGATTTCCTTTACTTTTATTCTTTTTTTTTCTTATTTTTTCTTTTTTGGATTTCGTCAAATTTATGATCCAAATCTCTGGGTGTGACGAGATCCGATAGAGATATGGACGACCGGACGAGTTCGGGCGCGACCCAAAGCGATGCGGGCGGGGACACGAGTCAGGAGAGGGCTCGGGGCGGCGTGGGGGCCAGCGGGTTGTGTGGCTGAGAGGGACGGTGGGTTTAAAATTGGGTGGTGGGTGGTTTTGGTCGGAACGGGTGGGTCGTAGTTCGTAGCGGTGTGTTCGGAAACTGCGCTGTCCTGCGAGGGGATCCTTCGGGACTCGAGTTTGCTCACAGGGCAAGATTTGGTGTGAGATTTGCTTCGCTTCCTTTTAATCCTTCCAACGCCTCTCTCTCTCTCTCTCTCTCTCTCTCTCTCTCTCTCTCTCTCTCCTTGCTTTCTGTTCAAGGATTCGTGGGAAGTATATATAAGGCCTTGACGGCCAAGACCCCTTCCTATGTCAGCTGCCTAACGAGCTGTTCTTATCCTCTGCATTCCGTCTCTTTGCTCTATCTCCGCCTGCTTCTTTTGCTGTAATCTGACTTCTTGCTTCGATGGAGATGCTGAGAGGAAGTGATGTTGAGAGGGAGATCCACGTCTTGGCTGTGGACGACAGCTCTGTCGACCGTGCCGTGATAGCTCGGCTGCTGAGGAGTTCCAAGTACAAAGGTGAGGGACTGTGTCAGTTGTCTTGGTGTTTCTTGCAGTAGCATCATCTGTCTTTGTTGCTGAATTCAATTCTCGCTGCTGTTAACAGTGACTACGGTGGACAGTGGGAAGAGGGCGCTGGAGCTGCTTTTGCGCTTGGTAAGCCCTCAGATCATATGCAAGTTTTTGAACATTGTGCTCTGTTTCTACTGCTTTGTCTTTCTCTGGTTGTTAACAAGTAATCTCTTTTTATTTCTCAGGAACAGAACTTTAACATGATAATAACGGATTACTGGATGCCGGAAATGACAGGCTACGAGCTTCTCAAGAGGGTCAAGGAATCATCAAAGCTGAAGGAAATCCCAGTGGTCATAATGTCTTCCGAGAACGTCCCCAATAGAATCCACAGGTAACCATCTGTCCCTGCGTCTTCTTCAAAAAATAGCATTTGTTCTTTCTGTGTGCAACAATTTACTCACAAAAAAATTTCCAATCAATTGTGTTCAGATGTTTGGAAGAGGGAGCAGAGGACTTCTTGCTGAAGCCCGTGCGTCCATCTGACGTCTCTCGTGTCTGTAGTAGAATGCGATGATCACCATTCGAAGATAGCTTAATTTTCTGAAATCAGAGAAGACATCTACGTAGCAAATTTTGGACATGTAACCTTCTTTTTTTTTCCCTTCTTTAATGTCATCTATGTGAAAATAGTGTTCTTTTTTAGGTTCATAGCTGGAGAGGGTTCCTGTAGAGGTAGATAGTTTAGGAGAAAGAACAAAGGATGTTAATGACTGTTCATTTAGTTCCACCTCTGTATGTTATTTCTGAATCAGAAATTTCTTGATGACATTATTTTGTTACTTTTCTGTCATCCAATTTAATTCAATGCATTAGATTGAAATCGTGTAAAATGTGGGTTGATTTTTCCTGGGCGAGAGTACAGATTTGGGTGGGATTTTCTCGTTGGATTCTCTTATGACCAAATCAGCAGAGGATCTGCAGAGAAAAGATATGCCATCGAGGAGTCGGTTGTCCTAATTGGCGCAATCAATCCTCAAGTTTCTGCTTTTGTGGGGTCTAATGCCTGGTTGGTCTTCTTCTTTTGTGTTAGGCCAGCCTGCGCACTGTCTCTGTCCGAAAAAAAATGCGTTGGCCTCGGTCTGGGGATGCCCATTGAATTGATTTCGCAACCTGCTGCCCCTGCCTGGTCTGTCTTTGGAAGATTCCATGATGCCAGCTGCAATATATGCTAGCACTACGCTTTTTGCTGATGCCATGTTTCTGATAATCTATTGGGTTTGTATTTGTGTGGGTCTCCTAAGTTTTTTTTTTCTTTTTTGGAGAACAGGATAGAAACACTTGATTCAAATTTCTGAAAAATATAGATCTATAGATCTATATATATCTGGATGTTTGCCTAACGAGATAAAACAATGTAATTAAAATTATCAGATATATATATATATATACATGTAACTTTGAAAAAAATCAATTTATATTTTGATATGTTTAATTTTTTTTTTGAAATTGTGGACTAATAATCTTACATAAACTGACCACAAAAACTAATCCAAGACACCAATGTAAAATAATAATAATAATAATAATAATAATAATAATAATAATAATAATAATAATAATAATAATAATAATAATAAAGTGTGCGATAATATAAAGGTAAAGGAAAACTTTACAAGAAAATTAATAACAAAAAAATGGTAGTTGGTTTCTCGGGTTGTCGCTTAACTCGCACAAATTGATTTGACGCATGTGCCAGCTACAGCACATATCGAAAGTTAAAATTGACTTGAAACATGTTGCAACTACCGCATGCGGAACAACTAGCAAACTCTTTACAATTATAAATAATTGATTATTTAGTTTTAAATTTTTAAGAGAATAATTATACTTATTGATAATTTTGTTAATTTCGTATTTAACGAACAAGATTAAAAGAAGTCTAAAACATAGAACTGTGAAAGGAGAGTTCATCTTCATAATTACATGAATGTCATAGAATTTGAAAGCTCAATGTCATGATAAATCATCCGATAAAATAAATATAATTGTAACTATACTGTAGATATAATTTTGTTTACTTATCAAGTCTAAACTACGAGTTTATTTTCACTTTTTTAAGTAAAAAAATATGGCTTACGACTTTTCACTTACCCAGCATTCCAGCAATAAAGTTTCATGTTATTTTATTTATTATATTTGTACCTGTCATGATCATTCCAAATAAAGAAAAGATTAGATAATAAAATATTCATTAAAAATAAAAATAGATGCTTTTGGACTTTCTTTAATTTTCAAACGCTCAAGTGTTTCGTTTCAAGAATTTTGACAAACGACCGTAAAGGGCAAACGTTTAATTGAATAAATAAAAAAAGCTAATGGAAAAATAGCTAGTGTTGTAAAATGAAAAACATTGATAGTTTATGTAATACACCTTATTGAGTAGCCCAATGTATGGACACATGGAAATCCTTCATTTGTCCACTAAACCCATTCACTTTTCATTTTAAAACCTCTATCTTACCATCAATTTCTCTCTCCTTCAAAAATCACTCTCACTCGCCTTGTTTGTATCACCACAAGAGGAGAAAAAATCTGCTCAAAGCTCACAATCTTGCTGGATTTTAGCTGAAGGAGAAGGAGAGAAAAGAATAAAAAAAGAGAAGCATAGGAGGAGAAGGAGCAGTTGATTTGCAAGGAAGAAAAAAGAAAAGAGAAGAAGCACAATTGAAAGGAGGAGAAAATCTGATAAAGAAAATTGGGCAAGAAGGTATGTAAAAGGGAATTCACTTTTTTATTTTATTTTATGATGAGCAATGATGTGTATGTTTAATATGATTAAATTTTATTTTATGATGAGCAATGATGTGAGAAAAGAAAGAAGAATTAATGATTTAAATAAGAATCTTTGTTTTGCCATGTTCATACTTAGATTTTAGGTTTAACACATCATATTTAGATTCATGAATCAAATATGAACTTAATTGGATGTTTAATGTTGTGAGATGTATTAATTTATGCTCAATTTTATGTTGAGAATGTTTTAAAACAATTAATATTTGAATCTAGGACAAAATAAGAACAAGTGGACACAAAAAGGACCAAAGGGAACTTAATTTGTGACATATGTGAAGAAACGGTTGACCGACATGAAGAATCGATTGACGAGAATCGAGTGAATCCAATCTTGATCTTTTGACAAGATTTTCGATTTGACCGATTTTCCATTTTGATATTCCAATTCTATGATTCATAACCCTTCAGAGCTTTCGGCATGATTTTCGATCGACCGAATTGAGTTTCAGTAGATTGGACTGATACTTTTCTAGGATTTCGGTCGACCACTCCGATATTTTTCCAAGGTTTCCATCCTATCATTCTGATCATCTGATATCCAAACAATCGATCGTTTTAGATTTTTTCACACACGTACATGAATGATGTTAATATCTTAAATATGTCTTGCGCTCTGATTAATTTGTATAATCCCTAAAATGTTAAACTATTTTAAAGTCAAGTATTATCAGGTGCTTCATGGTTCATGGTTAAGGTGCAAACAAGTACTTAGATGCAAAATTATGTTAATGATTGGTGTATTATGTACACCTAGACATAATATGCATGTTGAACCGTAATTAAAGTTTAAAAGATGAAACATGTGTGCTTATAATGTTATTTGATATATTAAAATTGAAAGATGGATCAAGACAAGTCTAAGTACACCTAAAGAAGAAAATGAGAAAACTAAGTCTCGCACTGAAGAGGTGTGTGAGTTTTTCGGGAAACTAAATTTCGCACCTTAATCAGTGTGTGAATTTTCGTTGCCCCAAGAGTGACATTATGATGGGTGTAAAGTGCATCCTTGGTCTAATCAACCTAAAGAAAGAAGTATGCCTAAGACCCTTAATCAAACAAGAAAATAAATGGACATGTGACTTGGGGACGGCTCATAAGCAGTTAAAAACTAACTTCTAAAATGTCACATGATAATAGAGATGAAAATGAAGAAAGAGATATGAATGATGAATTTAAGCCAAAGAGGCTAAGTGCATTGAAGATCAATGTCAAGATGATATTCATGTATAAAGAAGCATTATATTGATAATCCTAAATATATGATGCATTATATCGATAATGCCAAGCGAAGTACAGTTAAGATGAAAGCTAAAACGCATTATAATGATAATGCATAAGTAAGATAAAAAAGTAATTAAAAATGAAAGATAGATTTAAAGTAAGTCCTTGAACATAATTGACTAAGAAGTTAAAGTAAAATGAAGATAATGGTCATATGTTGTCCTTAAGTTAGGCTAAAACTCTACACCACGCTCCATGTTTTATATGATACTTATATGTTTGCCATGTAGGTTTTTGCATATATTAGTGATACAATTCACTTATTATTCGATCTTTACATACTCTATCGGGATGAAAGTCCCCCTGCTTCTATATCGTGTAGGTGAGAAGTAAAAATTGTGCTTAGATGATGATGGCGATGCTCATGATGGTTAAAGCACATGATTAAGTGTTGGACTTGTTTTATAGTCAAGAATGTCATGTATCGTCCTTCTTGGACTATGTATCGCCTTCGGGCAAATATTGTAAATTTTATGTTTTTTTTTCATGTAAAGAGACTTTTATGGACAAGTTATGTATGTATGTTTCAAATTAAGTTCTTGGATTATGTCATCCTTTAATTAAGTTCAATATCTTTCGGTTATTTGTATCTGTGTCATGATTATATGTCTTTCGCTGATTTTAATCTATATTGAGTCAAGTTCTTATATATCTTGTCCAAGATTATCAATGGTCAAGTCAATATCAATTGTCTCGTAGCGTTCTGGAGACCATTCCGAACACATGATTGATGTCGATTCGTTCACGTGACGATGCGCGTTTTCGAGATGTTACAGTTTAGGACTAATAAATGGATAGATTTTATATTTATTGTTTAAAGTGAAAATATTTCATATAGATAAATGAAAGGAATCTTTAATTTTCATAGGACTTTGATGAAGTTTTTAGTGTTGGAAAGAACCCTGAAATTTTCATTCAAACTTTTAGGAATTTGACGAAGTTTTTCTTCTTATTAAATAGTAATACTTTTTAGTGGTATATTAAAATATTATGGAACATGAAAACTAACATGTTATGAAAATATAATTATCATGATGTTAATGGAGGAGAAAATATTTAATAATTTTACTAAATGTAGGATTCATCAAAGTTTCTATAACGAGGAGCAAAGGTTGTTAAGATGTATAGGTTAAACAATTTAAATATAAAGGGGCCAAAATTTGAGGATAGTAAATAAATATCAATGTATGCACATTTTAGCATAAGATAAAAAAACCCCTCTCCTTATAAAGGTATAATATCACAATATTTAAAATTTACAAGAAATATAAATAATTAAATAGAAATCTCATTTATAAATGAAAATAACAATAGTAATAATAATAGTATCATTTTTTGTTACCATATGTTGGTAAAATTCTTATTATTTAATTGTGACGTCCATTTGTATAGCAGTGAACCGAACCGGACCCATGTCCGACCTCTCTCCCGTGCACCCATCTCAGGCCCGTCCTTCTTTACTGAGCCCAAACTCCAAACTCGAATTGCCAACCGCTTGCGACCTCCTCCGCCTCGCGTCGAGATCTCCCTCTCTCTCTTCCCTTCCGATCTCCTCCTCCTACTTTTTCTTCTTCTTCTTCTTCTTCTTCTTCTTCTTTCCATCCAATTCGATCAACATCTCTCGCATCCTTCCTTCTCTCCACTTCGCCGAAACGGACCTTGGAGCTCCGACCTCAAGGCGAGCATTTCTCTCTCCCTCTCTTCAATTTTACTCGTCTGCTTCCTGTGATCTTATGCGTCTTTCGATAGGAATCCCCGTTTCGGGCGCTTGGTTTGGTTTTGTTCTGGTTTTTGTATCATATGATTTGATGCGTGGGAAGACGAATGCTAAATATTTGTTTTCGTTGTTTTGGGTGCTCCACTGGATCTACTACTAATTTGTTCGAGGCATTGGAGATGACAGTGGAATCAGGCTATCAATTTGTTAAAGACTGAATTTTTATGTCGATAGTTTGTGTGTTTCATAGCGATGCTATGCGGTTTATTTGCAATCAAATTCTTGTTGTTGAAAATTGTGTTATCATTACATTGTTATAATTCGTTGATGTCCAGTGTTACTCTAACTCTTCAATTCTCTGGCAGGAGCTTCGTTAACTGGTACTAATCCGGTGGCACCGTCTCTCTTGTAGAGATTTCTTCAATATGGTTGGCCTTTTGATAAATTTACTTTTGTTTACCAATGTTGATTGTGTTTGTTGGATGTAGTGATTACTTTATTCCATTTCTTTTTTGTATTTTTTATCTGGTTTCTTTTATGAGAAAAAGGAATGTGTAGCGCACTTGTACAGAAAGTAACGACACTTTCTCCCTGCCCCCTTCTTTTATTATCCACATTTTTTCTATATTGTGATATGATCTGTTATTTCGTGAAATGTCTTGATAGATTTGTTATGTTATGGAGCACATTATTACAAATGTAGTCACAGCACGTGTATTTTTTCATAGGATGTTAGAAAGCCCGTGGTAGTTTTACAATGTTGCTAATAAAGGATTCAAATCACTTATGGCCTACAACATGAGTGATATGTTTTTCTCAAAAGAAAACATGAGTGATATGTGGGTATTTGAAGTAGTGACATAAATATTTGAGAACTTTGGCACATCATGATTTATATATCATCCCGTTTCATTTTTCTTTATCAAGCATGTTTACTTTTTCACTTTTTTTAATATAATAGTAATCAAAATACTGCGATATGAATCTTCATGGGGAAGTTTGGCTTATGAAAGAAGATAATGAATGAACCACCACTGGTTCAAGATCCAATGATTGATCTTGATATAAAGAATAAATTGACTACTTTTATTGTTTCATCACAGTATCTTCTAAAAGAAAATATTATATCAAGCATGTCTCAACTTTTTATTTTTGAGAAGACATGTCTCAACTTTCAAAGGGTTTATATATTCATTTAATTCTTCCTTCAACTTACAACTATAAGTATGAAGATAAAATAAAGATACATTTACTGGTATGTGCATGTTCACCTAATTTCCTATGTCAGAAAAAAACTTCTCGAGTGTATGTGCTTCTTAGGATTAAGGAATTTTTCTTTCAAAAGAGAGAAAAATGCATCTCATGATCTGATCCATGTATAGTACCACAACCTGAAGCTACATAACCTGCAAACTAGATTCTATTGCCTATCTATAACAAAACAATTAACAAACTAATGTATTCTTCTGACAGGTAGTTCTTGCTGCTGCAGTTATCACAAAGTCCGGAAAAGGTGATATAATGCTAATCATAGTGGACATTTGACATAGCTCTAGTTTTTGCTTCCAATTAGAGTTTATATCTTTCCAATTTTTTTAATTATTTTCCTACCAGACATCAGCAAATTATCTTACTACTCCAATGATCATTTTATGCAAGCCAGTTGATCAATTTGACCAAAAGCACCAGTTGATCTTGATTATGTAAGATAAAATAATCAATATGTATTACAAATCTTCCTAAAAGAAAAAAAAATAGTGTTAAGTAGTGCCCAGAACATCATTTCTAGAGAAGTAGATTCTGATTTCTTTCAATACCTGCTGCTATCCTTGGTGTTCGCTGTTTATGAATGATTATGAAAAATCGATTTAAATTGTCAGTTGTTACCTAAAGTTTCCTTAGAAACATGATTTGTCTTGTGGTGGTTCAGTTGATATTATTTTCAAATGTATTCTTAAATTTTGCTAATGTTAATACCCATCTTTCATCATATTTCAAAGTATATGTGAAGCAAGATTTCTCAAATGTGGATCAAAGGTTCTTTGCAGTTAAAGATTATAAAAACTTTGCAGTTAATTTTACTATCTCTCCCGTACAATTTTTTTAGAGCTTATTAAGGTCCAAACTTCTGCCTCCCTCCTGATTTGTCTTTGTTGGCATGATTGTAGCTCTTGTATCGAGGCAATATGTCGATATGTCGCGAATAAGGATAGAAGGTTTACTTGCTGCTTTTCCAAAGTTGGTAGGGACAGGAAAGCAACACACATATGTCGAGACTGAGAACGTTCGCTATGTGTATCAACCTATAGAGCTCCTTTATCTGCTACTTGTCACAAACAAACAGAGTAACATTCTTGAAGATCTGGATACCCTGAGACTTCTCTCAAAACTTGTATCCTTTCATCCTAATATTATTAATTTTGGGATAGTCCTGCATTTTTGGATGCCTTTCTTTATGCAACTTGGATTATTGCAATTTTTTTTTGTTCATTTGATGATCATTAGAAGGGACAACTCAAGTAGCTTACTTCTCATCCAATAAAATTGTTGACTGCAGTAGGCATATTTGCCACAAACTAGATATATGCATCGTGTCAGGATGCGTTTTTTCAACTTAGATGTGTTAGTTTTCCTATATGCTTGCAGAAGTTTCAATATGTCACATGACGATCATTGGGATCTTATGGTTTCCTTAACTGCTTTAGACCCCTGAGTATGCACCCTCTTTAGATGAAGAAGGCATCTGCAAGTCAGCCTTTGAGCTGATTTTTGCATTTGATGAAGCCACCTCCCTGGGTCATAAAGAAAATGTCACTGTTGCCCAGGTTAAACAATATTGTGAAATGGAGAGTCATGAAGAAAGATTGCATAAGTTGGTTATGCAGAGCAAAATTAATGAAACCAAGGATGTGATGAAGCGGAAAACTAGTGAGATTGACAAGAGCAAGGTAATCCCTTACCACTTTTATTATAAACTAATTGGTTCTGAGAATCTAAAGTTTAAAGTGCAATAGATCATTGTTTAAGTAACATCTAGGTTTTGAAGACGCATATTCCAATATTAAAATCTTTTCGCATACTTATGGCAACGTTATACATAGTGACATTAAACTTGTCTCATAATCTGCAGATTGAAAAGAACAAAGGAGATAAAGGAGGTTTTATGTCTCTGTCTGGCCCCCGAAGAATTGAGAATAGCTTCAATGATATGAGCATTTCTAGTAGTGGAAGTGGTTTTGGTAGTGGCTCTGGTTTTGGATTGAGCACGGACATTGACCCAGTCTCTAGCAAGCCCAAAGGTTTGTGGTCAACAGGCTAAATGACTTCTTGTGTATACGGTGACATGCATCATTTGCTGATTTGAGTCAGCTTCTGAAAGATTGATTTGCCAGTGAAATTCATGCTCGAATGGGCAGTTATGCCTGAAAATATAATTTCTTCTGTGTTTTATGGTATATTCTTATCATGTTTAATTTAACTAAAAGAGTCAAACTACAAAATGACTGATTGACTCTATTTGATATAGGTCTTTGTGGTCAGCAATAGTTGCCTCTTATGAAATCTGAATATTGGACTGATTTGTTTCTTGGTGAATGACTTCATATCTGCAGGTCGACCACCTGCTGCTGCTAATGCTCCCCCTAAAGGTCTTGGTATGAAGTTAGGAAAAACACAGAAGTCAAACCAATTTCTGGAATCATTAAAGGCTGAAGGCGAAGTTATTCTTGAGGATGCACAACCGACTGTTAGTCAGTCAAAGACTTCTCTTCCACCATCTGATCCCATCACATTGACCATTGAAGAGAAGCTAAATGTTTGCATTAGGAGAGATGGTGGTCTTAATAGTTTTGATGTTCAAGGAACTCTTTCACTCCAAATTTTAAACCAGGAAGATGGATTCATACAGTTTCAGGTTCTCTTTTCACACACTACATGTATCTTTGTAGTTATTTGTTTGTCATACTATGTTACTTGCATTTGCATGAATACAGTGCAGAGTGCTAACTACATGAACGTTTGCATACCTTTTGCTATTTCTTGTAGACAAAACTTTGCAGCAAAGGCATAAAAGTTTTATCTGCATGCAAAATTATCATTGTTACTTGTATCCTTCTGCATATATTTACTGTAATGGTTCTTGCATCACTATTTGCAGATCGAGAACAGAGATGTACCTGGCCTTAGTTTCAAAACACATCCGAATATCAATAAAGAGCTATTTAACAGTAAACAAGTAATAGGGTTGAAGGATCCTAATAGGCCTTTCCCCACTGGTCAAAATGATGTTGGCCTTATGAAGTGGAGAATTCAGGGGATGGATGAATCAGCTTTGCCATTGACTGGTTGGTTTTTATAAAGCTTAACTTTAATGTCAGAGTTAATATGCAATTATTCTTACCTCATTTTTATCTGTAGTCAACTGTTGGCCTTCTGTTTCTGGTGGTGAGACTTTTGTTAACATCGAATATGAAGCATCAGAGATATTTGACTTGAGAAATGTCTGTATATCCATACCTCTTCCTGCGCTCAGGGAGGCACCAAGTATTAGGCAGATAGATGGAGAATGGAGGTAAGCATAGTATTTTCCAAGGATTTCTAGTAATGTATTTTCTTTTTCAGAGAAGAAGACTTGTTATATAGATACATATAAGGCGCATCTTCTTGAAATTCAGATTACATTTCTGTGTCTTATTTTGTTGAGAGTTGTGGCATTCAATCTGTCTCATATATGAGTAAAGATCCCAAATTAGTGGTTCTTTTGCATTCAATTCCATCTATAACTTTTCTACTGGAATAAGAATCAAATCATATGTAGTACCTTGTTCAGTGTTCATTTCATTGGTTGTTTGGTTGATTCTTGGTCCTCTTCAGGTATGATTCAAGAAATTCAGTTTTAGAGTGGTCTATTCTTCTTATTGATCAGTCCAATCGAAGGTATGTAATTTCAGTATGTGCTTTAAACTGTCTCTAAATCTCTTTTCATCTACTAATCCTTATATAAGTATGGTTTTTATTTTCTTGTACTCATTCTCAGTGGTTCAATGGAGTTTGTGGTACCTCCAGCTGATTCATCAGTCTTCTTCCCCATCACTATCGGATTTACTGCTGCAAGCACGTATAGCGATGTTAAGGTGGATACTTGCATTTGCATATCTTTTTACCTCAGTTTTCCTTTTTATTGATATATACATGAATCATGTCGGATTCATGGTATGTCGCATTTATCATGTCAGATCTCTGTTCGCTGCATCTCTATGCTCTTCTTAGGTGACGTGAATGGCAAAACACATAGCTCAAACATGTTATCATCTTGTTATCTAAATCCATTTTTATATCAGTTACACATAGATCCCATTTATTGATCTAATATATTAGTTATTTCTGCTTCTAAATGAGTTCTACTTAATTTTATCTTGTTACATAGGCCGAATATGACACTCCTAGTTCATGCTAACATGATCATTGGATATTGTATCAGGTTATAGACGTCAGATCGCTTAAAGGCAATGGTCCTCCAAAGTATTCACAAAGGGTTCAGATGATTGCAGATACTTATCAAGTTGTTTGATTTATAGTACTGTGATGTAACTACAGCGCAAACATCGAGCCTCTTTTGATTTTGTATCTTTCACAACTTAGGTTTTAGAATGCCACTCCTGAGTCCTGAACTAAACTGAGTTTGACCTATTTATTTGAAAAACTTTAGAAGTTACAACCTTGGAGAGTCTTATTTTGCGGATTCAGAGTTCCGAAAATAATATATACCTATTTTGATTCAGAAATTACTAACTGTTTTCGTTCTTCTACGAGTTCAATTGTTTGTCCTTTCAGCCCACAAATTTATATGGTTATAATAAGGTTGACAGGATGGACTGTTCTTTTCACATTTTTTCAAAGTAATTTGCAACTTTCAGTATTAGGCAAATTAAAAGTGATTCTATTTAGCTAAAGGTAACTTGGTACGTAGATTTTATCCTAAAATAGCATCTGCATTACCCGTCTGATCCGACGACGCACATGCGTGCGAATTAGGTAGTGCACTATGCATGCATGACATTATATGTGTAAATTATGGTTGCTAGGATGACAAAACCATGTTATTACTGGAGTGGAATAAGGGTATGACAAGTTTCTACTGAGCTTTGTTTACAACTGGCTAACCTTGTTGCAAACATGTGCCATAGATCAGTAATGTTATATTGCTAAAATAAAGATGATTAGCTATATTTCAATCCCCCAAAAATGATTAGCTATATTCATTGGATTGGCCGATTGGGGATCCCTGTACAGGTTGCTGAAATTATCACCTCTAGAATCTTCAATACATAACAGGTGGCATAAGAAATTGCTTTATTTTAACTTGATTACAGATACTCTGAATATCTCTTGACCACTATGTTAGTAAAGACATACAAGGTCGTCAAAAGTTAGTACAGTTGTGCAGGCAATTGACATCTGATAAATTGTATTCCATTTGTTCTGGAACCTTCAATTCGCAAGTTGTGCATTTCTTTCCTCAGGAGAAGACAAGCAAGTCAGGGCCACAACAAAGGTGTGGCTACTCAATGAACAGAGCTCATGAATAATTTGTGATAACTGATTATGCATAAGTTACCATCATACAAAACAAAAAAAGTTACCGCCATACACTTCACAAAGCATGGAGACCACCATGTTAGAATTCATATTTGAGCATGTAGTATAAATTTTGATAAAGTTGTAAAAATAATTGCTTGATCTTTTACCACGTCATATCTAAAGAAAAATAAGTATGTAAACATATATAAACATTTAAAAATATTAATAATTTTAGTTAAAAAAATTTAAATGCACTTAAATAATAAAATTTCACTTACCTCGAACTCCATTCAAAATAGTCTGTTTTATTAGCCAGAAAAAAAAGGAAGATTTTTTCCCCAGCAGAATCAACGGTTGGATTCCATTTGGCTCTTTCCTGTAAACCCTCAATAAATCTCAATGGATTTGCAATCTCTCTCCCCCAAACAAAGTTATCCTCTTCCTTCCTAAAAACCTTGCTTCTGCAGATAACCTCCAGTGCCTGTAATGGCGATTAGCAGCAACGGAGCCTCCTACGCTGCCCTCAAGCTTCCCAGCTGCTCTCGTCCTTCTCCTCCCCCGCTCAATGATGTTACCACGTCTTTCAAACCAATGCTTCACAGGCAAGCGCAAGCCGTCGTCCAAAAGAACGTGATGTCCCTGGCTGCGAAAGCCGGGGGCTTGGGTTCACTGAGAGGAGGAGCGGGTCTCTTGGAGCGCCCTACCTTCGACCAATCCCAGTTTGATGCCCTCCCTGAAGTCCAAGAAGGTACTTTTTCTTCTGCTTCGTTGTTTGTGTTGATAGTTTCATGCTTCATAGAGGGGAAGCTTCAAGTTCTAAGTCCTCTCTCTCTCTCTCTCTCTCTCTCTCTCTCTCTCTCTCTCTCTCACAGATGAAACTCAAAACAGACAGCAAAGCAACTCTATCTCTCTTATACCTCTAGTTTACAATAGTTTTTATTTAAGATATAAAGTATCTTAAAGACTCAAGATTTCAAACATTTGATTGACCAGGAACATGCTGAGTTCTATGCTCAGATGATGTTACGGAAGGGAATCCGCTCAGCTATAGAACCAGATACAAACTCGGATATATAAGAACAAGTGCACTTTGCTGCCTATGCCTTTTTGGTAGTGTGTAATCTATTCTTGAGTAGTTACTTTTACGACATGTGTGATTGGGCACTAAACATAAGGGTGAGATCGTGTTCAGAAAGAACATTTTGGTAGTGGGAGTAGTTCCTTCTTGAGCCTGAGGTTCCAAAGCATCAGATGTAATAATTTTGGACGTTCGATTTTGTTTCACAACCACAAAGCAAAATTTTCTGTAACGCTCTTAATTAAAACCATGATATGGATTATGCATTTCTTCTCAAAGTTTTTGTTTTGCTTGAGGAATCTTTCTCACAATTTTCTGATGTATCAACATTAGGACAATGAGCAAAAGCCAAAATACAATTGCATTCCGTGGATTGATATTAACCCATATAGTTGGGTACCACTACATCTATTGTGATGCAATTAATTAGGTTGCTGATTAGCACTGCGATTTAATTTGATCTAGTGAGCAAATTCAACTGAGCAATACAACAAAAGAAGAACAGCAAACTAGTCAGCATCGAACTGTTCTAGTAACACTGCATAAGGTTAACTTTGGCAACATAAGGATGCAAGCCTTTGAGTGCATCCTTTTTAGTTAGTTCAAAATATTGGTGGTGCTTACCTTGGTGATTCCATCCTAGTAACTAGTAAATTAATCCAAAACAGGGTTCAACTTGGACCTATCAGCGCCATATTGCAAAGGTATCAAACACTTGCCACGGCCACAAAAATCTGCAACTCATCTGAAGTTAGAGTTGCCATTCAATGGGAGAAAGCCCTAGTTTCTCCAGTATTTGATTTGTTTTGGAAAAATGCCTGAAAAAGGAAAATCTAACCATTAGAAAATGATCATGAGGGTGCAGAAAGAAATGCATCCCAGCAGCTAATCATCAGCAGATTCCAAGATTTAGAGAAAGAAAAGATATTAATTGGATAATCAAAACTTCAAAAGAACCCTTAAAAAATTTGAACAATAAGAACAAGCTTCATGCACATACTACTCATCCATGACCAACTAAAAACTATTAATAGAAGTGTGTAGAGTTTTTATTTCCAAGGATGGGCTTGGTTTGGCTAAATTCAAGGTGTGCTTAAAGGATTGACTTAAAGCCACAGGGTGCAACAGCAAGAGTGATAGTTTTTACGGTTCAAGAAAGCACAAAGTATATTTCAGCACTGGCATCTAGTCATAATTCCTTTCCAAAGAACCTCAAAATATGTTTCTTAAGACAACACCTTTCAACTATCATCGAGCATTTACAGCTCTTATAATTTGCAACAACATGCACTTTAGCATCACCAGATTAACTTGCCAAACGACTAAGAGGTTCAATCAGGTCTTATACAATAACAACCTTTTCCAAAGTTTCATGGCTCAATCACCTAATGATTACTCACTCTACTAAAAGAAATCCTTGGAAAATATTTTTTTTCGGTATGGATCATTGGAAAATATTTGCTGGTAAGATTGCACAAAAAAATGTTAGACACTATGGAGGCATTGCACACTGCCATATAATTGATACTACCACTACAAGAAGATCTAACCTGCATCCAAAGAAGCCTCTGTTCGCAGATAGCCCAGATGGATGAGCAGCTCGTAACACATGATGCTTGGACTCATCAATAAGTCTGCAATTATAAAAAAATAAAGGATGTAAATTTGTTAAGCAAGTTACAATATATTATGGAACATCACGACATAACTACTATGTTCTATTAAGATTATAAAACTTAGACTAGGAAAAAGTAAGAATAACTCTCCTCACAGTACAAAAAAAATCATATATTATAAGTTACACAACTTTCATGATTTGCAACAGCCAACACATATTAGGTAACATTGCTATGAAATTACTATCAATAAGTCTGCAATTACCGAAAATGAAGGATGTAAATAGGTTAGGCAAGTTGCGACACCCATTAGGTAACATTGCTACGAAACTACTATGTTCTAACAAGATTATATAACTTGGACTAGGAAAATAGTAAGCAAAGACTCCTAATAGCACAGAAAAAGATATATTATAAGTTACGCAGCAACATTCATGATCTGTTATAGTTGACATTCTTGAGGAAACATTTCTTCTAATTGTGTCTCTCATGATTTGCCAGATTACTACCATCACTGACTATCTTAGTTTTGCAAAACGAATATTTCTTCTTATCCTTTGGCATTGCCTTAATCATAGATTTATGTATTATGTTGTTCCTTTTTAGTGCAATTTGATAGCAAAGAAAATCCATGACGAAATATACCTTGATTTTTCTTGGGCTGAATTTCCCCAGAGAAGGAAGATAACTCCTGATTTCTTCTGCGAAATAGTCCGAATAATAGCATCAGTAAATGGCTCCCACCCTTTCTTAGCATGTGAATTTGCCTGGTGATTTCTCACTGATACAGGGAAAAATAAGTTGTCAGACATACATGAGCAAATGCTAGCTTTCAAAATACTACACTTTTTTTTTTAAAATGAACATTACAATTTTTCAAAAGATATTACAAACTTTTTTTTAAAATATAGCCTGCAAACTGAATCCATAACTAGAATTGTTTGTTATGCTTTACCTTACAAGGAAAAAAGTAAATAGCACTTGGTTTTATGTTGTTTTTTACGAGTTTGATCTGTTGCTACTTTTAAGAAGTGAAATAGAGAAGCTTTACCAAGTCTCCCGTGAGGATAATATATTGATACAAACAATAAAGTTTTGAGGATAATAAAGTCCTTGAAAGAGGTTAAATAATTATAACAAAAGCATCATCTTTTCACCCACAGGGTACCCAAATCTGAAGTGAAAATAAAAACTCATTTCAGTTCTTGACAAGGAAATCAGGTGTGAAGCATACCAGTGAGAACAGTGTTGAGAAGAAGAACCCCCTGTATGACCATTTGTCAGTCTAAGAAGATTAAAATTATAAATAGCATTTTCTTCCAATGAACTATATGATTGAGTACCTGCACAGCCCATCTTTCTAGATTTCCATGTGATGGTATTGAACATCCAACATCCTGTCTGAGCTCCTTAAATATATTGCCTAAACTGGACGGAATTTTTATACCCTCCGGCACTGAGAATGAAAGACCCATGGCTTGACCAGGTCCATGATATGGATCCTGCACCAAATAAACAGTTGAGATTCGGACATAGAAGATACAAACAGTCTGACTATATAGCTCTTAGTAACTAACGAATAAATAATTAGTTGAGTATTCTATTTATATTCATTGAAATCTAATTAATTTAAATAAACAGAAAAAGTTCCTCTTTACGTAAATGAAGTGGACATATATAACATCCATTAACTATAACTCTACTGGAAAGGTCGTTAACATCCTTATTTGAGCATCTCAACCAAATTTGGACACACTTTTAACCACAAAAAGCAATGGGATAAGAATCTCTTTTAAAGTAGAACAATGGCATTGAACACTTGATAACAAGAGTTGCAGCATAAAGTGTACCTGACCAATGATCACAGCCTTCACTTGATCGAATGGTGTCGAATGAAGAGCATTGAAGATAAGGTGGGGCGGAGGATAAATCGGGAGGCTCCCGCGCACTTCCTGCTCCACGAACCTGCACAAATTCTGGGCGTAGGGCTTCTGGAGCTCCCCTGGGAGCACCTCAAGCCACGTCTCCTCCACCAAAAGCTCCTCCAACTTCACATAGTGCATTCCCCCAGCTGCATTATATCCATAGTCGACCAACCATCCCGATGTAAGGCCCAAAATTAACCCAGGAATTGGAACCCTAAAGGCTATACGTTACCTTTAGCTTCCTCGATCCTCTCGGCGCACATGCTGACGTTCCGCTTCGATCTCGCGAGGGCTTTATTGATCTGCATCCTCTTCTTCTGCTCCGGCGTCAGAGGAGAGGGGAGGGATGGGGACGATGATCCCGGCGACGGGACTTCCCCGGAAGCCTTTGAGAGGGCGGAGACGGAGGATTTGGGGGACAGGGTTCCGGCGGGAGAGGAGGAGAGGGGTCGGAGACGCTTCGCCGGGTGGAGGAGATCGACTAGGGTTTTAGGAGCCGAAGCCATGTTGCGTCTTCTCCTCTCTCCTCTTTTTCTTCTCTTCCCTCTTCGCGCGACTTTTGGAGCGGAGTCGAATGGGTACGTTTTAATGGAAACGTTATTTTGGCGGGAGAGGGTGTAAATAACGGGAGGCACCGTCGAGGCTTAACTGAACCTTTCATTTCTGGCCCATATGTACATCAACGGGCCGTATCCTTCGGCCTTTTGTCCGTTTCTTTTTCTTTCAGAGCTTGAAGGTGATTTGCGCTTGCTTTCTTTTCCTCGGAGAGAAAAAAAAAAAAGAAATAATCGCAACAAATAGATTTTGGTAAAAATGCGAGAGGTCAATTGAATTTTCAATAAGGGTAAAATGAGGATGTTGCTAGCTTTTGATAGCACTCTCACTCTCTCTCTTTTTGGCGACTATGGAGCTCTTAGAAGACTCCATGACCCTCCTCTATAATTGCAATTGTAATGCCCCTAAATTCATATTTTGCCACGTAGCAAAATATAAATTTGGATATTATATTGCTTTACTTTTTTGACTTGACTTTGATCAAAAGGTAGATCAATATTGAAGCAATACTTTAAAATAGAAACTCTATAAAATAGTCTAGTCGGTTAAAATATACTTTTACATACATTTATAATAAATAAATATTAGAACTAATAAAACTCAATAAAAACTAATTTGATTCAAACTAAATTTCTATCATGTGTAACATGTCATGTCACGAATATCTGTATCCTACAGGATCAAAAGCAGAAAATATAATTTTTTCATGAAACTCAATATATAAATGAAATAATAAAAAATGTATACGTAAGGACATGTAGAGCAATTAAAATCAATATAATCATTTTCCTTTGTAATACATGTTTCACAATTACCTTTTCTTTGTTTCCATCTTTTTAATATTATCAACCAATCTTAATTGAAAGAATCTTGATTGCATTGTTATGAAACAATGCTCGATATTCGTTGTTAAGTGGGTTCAAGAATAATTCAATATTTTATTTAGGACCTATCATAATTTCTATACAATTGTCCTAAGTTGTACAATTATATCAATCAATCAATTGATGAGTCTTTAATCATGAAGCACATTGGTTTTACTTTCGGTGTTCATGAAGGCTAGCTAAGACTGAAATTCAATAATCAGTATCATTTGTTTCTCGTAAGAGACCCAATTATTTTCGAAGAAATTCAATTGCCCCCAAAGAAGTCCAATTACCCCATGTATGAGGTCTCATTCATCGGTCATTCTCTTCATTTCCAAAATAATCACATTAACAATCCTTTTTAGTTTCAATTATCAAGCAAATCTAAATTTTATATTTTACGCAACAATTAGTACATAACATATGACAATAATTCAATAATCAACTTTTTTTATGAGGGAACATGACGCGCGTCTGTAAGGACACGGTCTGTTCCCTTGCCTGACATGGCCAGTATCGAGTTCGAAAGTGGTCTCTCGTTTCGGTCGTTTGGCGCAGGTTCCATATACTTTGTTGTGTGTCAATTGGGGTGTGACCCGAGTTATGGTAATACAATTGGCATTAGGCACCAATGGCCCGCATTCTGATTCAAATATGAACCAACCAATGATGTAGTCGGCATCTTGAGGATTTGACCCATCCTATATGATTCACCATTATCCGAGGAATGCAGTTCGTGTTTGACACAAACTGTTTCATAGTGTCGATTACCTCTCGCGTGTCAAGGGGCGACACAATTCACGTTTTGTCTTCGATATGGCGGCAATGCAGAGGTGCTGTCTTCATACGGTCCGCGTGAAGGGTCGACACAGCCTGTGTTTGGTCTGTCGTGATCCCAGGACATGACCTGCATCTAGCATACGAGATCATTTCCATGGTGGTCCTTGTTCATAGTAACACGCCCCATTTCTCTTCTTGTCTAGTACATATGATAAATTTATTATTTGATTCTCCTTAATTACATAACTTTATTATGCTTATTAATTATTCTTCTCGATCTGAATGCTATGGTCTTCTCCTCAAATGTGTAATCCAAGTTCAACTCAACTTCAGGAGATATATATATATATATATATATATATATCTCGTAAATGAG
>LTAE01000380.1:42343-61124 GCA_001647135.1 Pontederia paniculata | reverse complement strand
TATATATATAGATAGAGAGAGAGAGAGAGAGTTATGGTGCCTTGGACTTGAGAGAGAAGACAATGAGATTTCTCTCCTCTATCTCCTTTTTATAGAGATTTTATAGGGTGTAATCCAAGTTCAACTCAACTTAATCCTTCCTACTTTACTTGTGATCAGGAGTCCTTTAGAGCTAATTTGAGTAAGACTAGGAATATTAAAAGATTAGGATAATAATTTAATTTTGACTCATACTTATTCATTTTCTAATACTAATCACATGTCATCTTATCTTATCATGTCTTTCATTTTACTATTTATTTATTTTATGAAATTTTTGGGTGTCATAACAATGGCGGACTCTCCGATTCTCAAGAGTTAGCTCTACAACAGCGGCATGGATGATCTCTTCTTCGAATCTCAACAATAGTAAGTCTTGTGGGCTCACCTTTACGGCGGCTCTAGTATCGTTGTCAAGGATGCCATACGCTGATAAGACCTGGATAAAGATATCTTGACTCCAATCTTAATATTTTCTTTTTCATCTTCTGATTATAGAGTTGGTTGTCTCCTTAAAAATAATCATTTTTTCCTATTTTAGGACATTGTACAGGATGTGTAATTGACTATTTTGTAATCAATAGCAATCGTCATTGGACTTTGTTATCCAATTTGTTTCTATGTTGTTAAAATTTAATTTTTCATGTAAATAGAATATTTAATAGGATTCGGCAACCTCTAAGATGTGAAGTTAATTTTGTGTTTAAGATACAACAATTTGGAATTGTTAGACATAATAATTAGAGTAACGAATTATTGACAGATGAATAACACACCAAACTTGTTTCTTTTGTTGAGTGCAATAGATGCACTATCTAAAAGCATCGAGTTCTTCCCTCTTCTTGTAACTAATAGTATGCGTCATTACTACGCATAATGTAGACCTTCCATTTCGAAGCCATTGTCGCCATTCCTTACCTCAAGCTTTGGCCATCCAAATCTCATCATTTTTTTACTTTATTATTTTTATGAATGAAGGCCGAGTAAAAAATAGTAGACGAGATCCAAGCCGATGACATCCATGGCACGAGAGACACGCTCCACAACTTTGACACCCAAACTACCACAAGTAAAACGTTGATAGAAACCACACGAGCATGTTACCACATAGCCGATCCATCCGTGCTTGTTCGACGCCTAGTAGCTCACCGTTCCGATCGACTATGGAGGAGGTCTCCTAGTTGACATAGTTGTAGTGCACAAGAAGCGCCAAGATGACAAGAGGTCGAGGAAGAAGAATGGGGAGGCCGATGAAGAAGATGATGATGGAGATGACATGTCCATATTGTTGAGCCGGAGAAGGGCAAAGAGATCTAGCAGAGAGAGAGAGAGAGAAAGAGAGAGAGAGAGAGAGAGAGAGAGAGAGAGAGAGAGAGAGAGAGAGCAAGTAGGCAGAGAGAGAAGTCCACCAAAAGTTGGGGTTAGGTCAAAAAAATATTTTTTAAAAAATTAAAATCAAGTCTAAAAGAAAATAAAAAAGGGACAAAAATTATGTAATTCCACAAAATCTAAAGGACGAAATTGTAGTCCCGCCCCTTGGCAACCACCCTCATTTAACCTTTCGAGTAAATGTATTGTCAGAAGTTTCAATATTGCCCTTCGAGTAAATGTATTGTCAGTAGTTTCACTATAAGTTTAGATCAATAAAGCGCCAAGTATATAACCCTCTTTGAACTATCATTATAAGTGTAACGATCCAAACCCATACCCCGCCACATGGCAAAAATGTAGACTTAGAGACACTGCACGTCAAGCAGAATTTTGACTTACATCTTGACCCTTTGACTAGTTACTAAAATGCGAAATAAGTAGGGTAATGAAACCAAGGCTGAGATGATTATATATAACTAACGTCCAATAGGGAAGATGCAAAAAAGAAACAAACTAAGATCTACATGTCCCTTAGAAATATGGAGTCCAATATCTTGGTTGTCAGTCATACAACTCAATTATTCTAAACAGAAAGACCTGACAACAAAAGAAACTCAAAAGGTCATCTATGTGCATATAGTATTCACCACGAGCGTTAGCCATCGCACACACCACCAGCATTAGGAATCCACCAACATAGTTACATGTGGGATTAAAAATATCTCATGATCATAAAATGCTTAGTATGTAAGGCAACACATACATAAAATAGGTAATAGACATCAACATGAATATGACTATTAATATGGCATTAAATCAGGCTCTCTATACCACAAAAAAAATTGTTAGAGCAAATAACATAAACTATGTTTTTCATAATCATAAAATGTCAAGTCATGCTTTTCTAGAAGAACATGAGGAGATCAAATGTGGCTTCTACCCCGGAACAATATCAGAGAAATGACAATCTTCTGGAACAACATCATGAATATATCTCATGTCCTAAAACAAGCGCAAAAGATATCAATAGGATGCATGATCAATTTAAATGTGTAAGTGACTTTAATATGATGTTTCATTTGCAATCTTTGATCTTATCCCATTAGTACATTCAAGCGACTTTGGTTAATTTAGTTAATTGCTCCTGAGTCTTACAGATACGCTCGACTGCTAGTGGTGATGCACTAACCATGATCAATGCCTAAAAAATGGGAGGATGCATGTGTATCCTCTTTGTTGCACAACGGGAGCTAGCTGAATAACAGGAACCATGTAACAACCACGCTACCTGCCCTATATCATTAACATTGCGGCTCCAAACAATAGTCGACATCTTATTTATTTTATTATTAATCTTGTATCTTTACCTTATCAAGATCCTTAAGTTTTTTATCATCGAATCCATATAGAGTCCTCTATTTCAACCTATCTACCGTCAAGAGCACTCTAAGGGGTTCTTTGTACTGGTTCGAGAAAATAGACCGTTTGTCGGAACACGGTCCGTGTTATGTAAGGTCAGCACAGATCGCGCTAGGGTAGCACGAATCGCATTGTCTCAAGGGTTTCTGTGCCGCCATGCTGCCTGCTGCGCTCCGTGTTCGTCTGACACGCTCGACGCTTGCCTATTGATCTTCGCGCCTGTCTGTCGTGCTTCGCGTCACCTGCCACGCTCCGGTCGCCAGTCATGCTCTGCGCCCGCCTGGCGCACTCCGCGCCCCTAGTATGCTCCGAGCCCGCCAGGTGTGCTCCGCGCTTGTCAGGCGCGCTCAGCGCCGCCCGGTGTGCTCTGCGCCCGTCAGGTGCGCTCAGTGCCCACAAGGTGCGCTCCGCTCCCGTAAGGCGCGCTCGCTTGCCGCGCTCTAGATCCGGCCACGTGCTTGGGGTTTTTCGACAACCGTTTTGGGTCCAATTACCTCCGATTCGTGAGGTAAAAACTTCCCTATCTAGGTCCTTTCGAATATAATACAAATCTCTAGGAAAAAAACCACGAAAACATGCATGCTTAATACATTATTTTATGTACGAGGAATCCGCCCGAGAAAGTATATCTTCGGGTTCGGTGGGGCTTGTCCTACGTGCTTGTGAGCGTCCTCTCCGACGTCCCTCCTACTGAGGTTATGGTTCTTTTTTTCCTAGACCGGACAAAACATGTAGCATAAGAGACAGATCGAAGAACGAAGATGAAGACGGGAAAGGGTTCGTCTTACCAAGGGCCAACTGTGCACACAAGGGAAAAAAATCATAATTTTTCTGAATAAAAATTCTATGGCTCCAATCCCTAACCAATATTTATAGTGCTATGACCCTTATTGAATTTGGATTTGCAGATTATCAGATCCGGATATTACAATAAGTTTATCGTTATTTGTTAATTGAATTATCAAAACTTGTGCAAGTTCATGTATGATGCTGATGAACATAATGCACACATCAGTAACTAACAGACTATTTCAAGTGGTAAACAACTCATTTCAATTTACATACACTTTTAAGTTTAATTTTTCACTAGCATAATCAGATGTGTTATATATTTACACATGGGCAGATATAATACTCATGTTTTTTCGCTTGCGTTGGATAATAATGTGAGGACGTTTCTTACAAGAAAGAAAGCCAAATAATATCCACAACAACGTAAAAATATCTCTTGGCAGCCCAAAGCGCATAAAAGATGCGTCCACCGTCTTCAGCCCGAGCGCGAGATCGAACCCTTCGACCGGTTTCTGTATTAATAGCCGCCACCATCATCATCAACATGCTCATCGTCGCCTCTCGCTCCCTCCCCATTCGCTCCTCCCATCGCTTGCTCTCCCCCAAAACCCTCCTCCCCAAATCCTACGCTTGCCCTCTCTGGTCCTCCTCCTTCTCCTTCTGCCTCCACCACCGGTCCAAGTCCACCGCCGGCTTCTGCTCCGCCGCCTTCCCATCCGCCCCAATGGCCGCCGCCGCCGACGAGGCCGTCGCCTCGAATCCACTTCTCCAGGACTTCGCCTTCCCCCCATTCGACGTCGTGGAGCCCAAGCACGTCCGTCCCGGCGTCCGCGAGCTGTTGAGGAGACTCGTAAGATCCCGGATGAGTCGTGGGATCGCGGCGTGTTTCGATCCGAGAGCGGGCGTGTTTGATCTTGTTGGTTGTTGTTCGCAGGAGATCGATCTGGCGGAGCTGGAGAGGACGGTGGAGCCGACGTGGCCGAAGCTGGTGGAGCCGCTGGAGAGGATTGTCGATAGGCTGCAGGTCGTCTGGGGCATTGTGAACCACCTCAAGGCCGTCAAGGACTCGCAGGAGCTGCGCTCTGCCATCGAGGAAGTCCAGGTATGAGTTCCTTTTAGTGTATTTCTAGGATGCACATGTGTGATTATTGTTGATTACAATGTTTCTTTGATCCAATAACTGAGCTATGGACTCATGATTATAGATTGTGAGTGCGTGTAGCGAGTCCTGAGGGAATGTGTGAAGTCGAATTAAATGCAGTTAAGTATCAAGTTCGATTTAGAATAGTGGATGGATTTTCTTGGAGGAAACCAAGCATTGTGGTCCAAAGGGGACCCGTTGCATCAGTGGATTCCCTTCTCAATTCCTAGTAAACTTATTATAGTGCTACTGAAACAAATGACCTCATCAAAGTTATTACAAGCATCAACTTTTATTCCTTGGTGCTGCCTATTCTTTCTTCTTCTTTTCTTAATGGCTTGTAGTTAATGCCATGACTAACAAGGAATATTTTTATTTTGTTGTGCTTCATACATTTTTCTCTCAGCCTCTAAGTTGGGTGTAGATGTTTAATTCATTAAAGATAAGCTTTTTGTTGCAATGTTTTGGTGTTGCTTATTTTTTTTTTCTTTGAACAGCCTGAGAAGGTCAAGTTCGACCTCAGATTAGGACAAAGTAAGCCCATTTACAATGCCTTTAAATCAATTCAAGATTCATCATCTTGGTCAAACCTCACCGATGCTCGTAAAAGAATAGTTGAAGGTAAGCATCCTGCACCTGTTATGTCAATGTTGTTGTACTGAGATTATTCATCAAACCAATTTCTGGCGTTTCCTTTGCAGGTCAGATTAAGGAAGCTGTTCTTAAGGGTGTGGCTCTTGAAGATCAAAAGAAAGAGAAGTTTAATGAAATTGAACAGGCAAATATATATTTCTTATGCTATTTATTTATTTAATTTTGTTGGTTCCAGTGTTGTCTTTGGTGATTTCATGCCAAACAAAGGGATCCTTCATTTGCTACACATTCATGTTCTTATGCATCTTTAATACTTACTATTAACATTGGGAAAACTTTTTACTATTATGTGTGTCGTGTAACATCTGGATCGATATTCGACTTAGAATGTGCTTTGCGGATTTTCATTCTATCAGACAATGAGAAGTGGAAAGGGAAAAGAAGAAGGCGAAAGTTTTTCTTACTCATAGTTTTCTTAATTGCTTGACAGTTTCCATGTAGTCACGTTTTGCTGTTTCCCCACAAATCCAGTTACATAGATGTTGACCTTTCCCACTTTGTGCCTTATGAAAGTAGATTATCTCTTTTTTCTCATTAATTTCTCGAGGAGGCCAATTTTCTGTAAGAAAAATTACTTACTAGTTTTTTAATTGTAACCAAGCTTTAAAAAAACAGAGCAGTGTCTGAACTGACTTAACATCCGAGAATACACAATGTGTTAACTGACAATTGATAAATATGAGATTAGATGGTCCCTTCATTTCTGATGGAGTATTTTCCTATAATCTACTTATTTTTATGGGTTGCAGGAACTTGAGAGGTTGTCACAGAAATTTAGTGAAAATGTCTTGGATGCAACTAAGAAGTATGAAAAATTGATTACGGATAAGAATGAAATTGATGGTCTGCCTCCGACGGCACTTGGCTTGGCTGCTCAGTCTGCTGTGTCAAAGGTACACTCATTCAAATTCTATACACATAGAAGCATATAAGTTTTTGGTTTCATGTTCTTGCAAATTTTCTTCTATTTGTTTATAAATGTGCACTGTATTTTGACCTTTTGATTCTATGTGTGAGTATTATCTTTCACTGCACTTTACGTTATTTCCAGCAGTATAGAAGATGACACCCTTTGTCTTATATTTGTTCAATACACGTCTACAGGGATACATAATTTTGGCCTGTTTCAACACCTCGAATATTAAAAGAAAGGAAAAAATAAATAATTATACCTCTTTCATCCTTAGATGGCCAAGCACTGGGGGTCAACAAGCACATGTTGCTCTGAATCAACGCCCCCTCCTACCCACCCGTGTTGTGAGCTTTTTCAGTTGTAACAACAGATACAGGACTCCAAGTTTTTGCTATTATCATACAATGCATGTTGATTGAATTCAATTCTTGATCTTTAAGGTTCTTGTGAGAATCTCTAGACCTGTTATATAATGTTATGCAGTTAAACTTTGACCAAAAGGGTTACAGACAATTGGATTTATGGCAGAGTTATGGATTTCCTTTTTTATGAGGATGTTCACACATTTTTATTTGTTTCTTGATCAACTTTAAATTTCTGTTGTTTGTTTTAAATGTATCTAATGATCTCTGTATCAATGATATACGTGAAGATGGAAAGTTCCTTTCTTCCTCTGATAATTTTACTTTTTTATGTGAAGGGTCACGAAAATGCAACTGCTGAAAATGGGCCTTGGATGATAACTTTGGATGCTCCAAGTTACCTTCCAGTCATGCAACATGCACGAAATCGCTCTTTGCGTGAAGAAGTTTATCGTGCATATGTTACTCGTTCCTCTAGTGGAGATCTTGATAACACACCAATTATTGATCAGATTTTAAAGCTAAGGCTGGAGAAGGCTAAAATTCTTGGATATAACAATTATGCTGAGGTATGCATTTCTCTCTCTTTTTGAGGATATTTATTGATCTTTCTTGGCTTATGAAATGCTCCTTTTTGTAGGTGAGCATGGCAATGAAAATGGCTACTGTTAATAAGGCAGAAGAGCTTCTCGAGAAACTGCGTACTGCTTCATGGGATCCTGCAGTCCAAGGTAAGATAAAATATTTTTTCGCAGGGTAATGGATCCAATATTTATGATTTTTAGAATTCCTTTGTTGTGTATGTTCTGTTTGACATAATCTTCATACTGCATAGTACAAATTTTCAAAGGCTAAAATGTTTGTGCTGCTTGGTCATAAACTGTAAATTACAGCCTATCATCGTAGCCATCCATCACGAACTAAATAAAAGGGTAAGGCACAGGGCCGGAGAGGGCACTGTCGCGATCAAGCAAAGAGAAAAAAAATGGAATTACAATAAGACCAAAAAATCCTCCAA
The DNA here is from genome assembly GCA_001647135.1 of Pontederia paniculata. Taxonomy (NCBI): domain Eukaryota; kingdom Viridiplantae; phylum Streptophyta; class Magnoliopsida; order Commelinales; family Pontederiaceae; genus Pontederia; species Pontederia paniculata. The sequence continues at coordinate 53,415 of LTAE01000380.1, read as the reverse complement.
TTCCATTTAAGCGATGTTGCCACCGAGCAGGGGAACGGAACCAAATTCAGCAAGTAGCGATGAGCGGAGGACCAGTGATGGCAGCGAGCTCCTCCTTCCGGTGCATCTCGAGGTGAGGAGTCGGTAAAAGGCAGGGACGACCAACCGACAGTGCGCGAACGCTTGCTCTGCTTCGCCTTGGCTGGTACTGGTGCCCCGTGCCGCGGTGGCGACATGGTGGTGATGGGACGTCACCAGATGGGCAGAGTCGTCTCTTTGGGTCTGAGCTTGGGGAATCGATTGGAAAGGTGCGACGATGCCGGTGGGGAACTTCGAGCAGTAGTCATCTATGGTGAAAGAAACCCACTCCAACTCCTTGAACTTCTGAAACGAAACCTCCAATTCCTAAGACAAAAAAAAAATCCTCCAATTCCATAAGCGACATTAAGGAACAAAGTACCAGAAAAAAAGGAAAAACAAGCAGTAAAGAATGAAATCTAGACATGGCTTCAGTGCAGCGTGATAAAACACTTCTATTTACATACTTTTTTATGCATATTACTAATTTTTGTTGTCTGCTTGGACTCTACTTTCCTATCAACATGAGAAATAACAGTCGAGGCTTGTGCTCGCCATTCAGACTTTTATTTGTACCAACAATGTGAAATTATTTTTATTGGTAACAACTATGTGAAATTCACCTTGCAGTTTTAATTTCATACTTTTATTGTTACCTTGTTAGCCGTCTTAAAACAGAAAGAGTGGGGCAGAAAAGAAAAAGAAAGAGGATGAAGAGAAAGTAAGATGAAATGAATAATGAGATCTAGAATGTCCATTTAAATCTAATGGCTAGAATAAATAGCTGTATTTTACTGCTCAAATCATGTGCTGTACATCCATAGAGCCCATTTTCAAATACTTTTGTGTTTAGGTGCAAAATAAGTTTTCGATGTTGTGAAATTTATTTTTGAGTATTTTTTTGGGTTATCATTAAACCTCCCTCGAACTATACTGAAATTTTAAATCTAGCCTTGAACTACAAAATCTGATAGAAGTAGGTCTAAACTTTCTTTGGACTTGACAGTTAGAACCAATCGTCTGGTTTCAAATTTTTATATTCTTTTATTTATACTATTTTGCCCCTTTTAATTAGAAAAAGAATTAGGCAGCTCCCGCGAGTGTAATGAGCTCGAGCGACTGTGAGCTCGCTGTGCCGTCGCACAAGCAGTGGTGCAAGTCCCCGCATGAGCTTGTTGCACGACGACAAGCTTAAGAGCCATGTATTTTTTTTTAAATAAAAGGGCAAAATGGTCATTAGCAATTGAGAAAAATATAAAAAATGGAAAACCAGATGGTTTGGTATGACATTTCGCTATAATTCGAGGGAGGTTTAAGGAAATAACCCTAGCTTTTTTGGGGACAGACATGAGTATTGCTGGACTTTTATTCTAAACGATCCTTCAAGATTGGTCCTTGAAACTATCACCCGTCTTTTTCAAGTTCCCTTCCAGCTTTCATTGTCTAAAGCTAAGATTACTGATGCCCCTTGTTGCCATTTCAGTTCTCTTTATTTTTACCTCACTGTTCATTGCTTTGTAAAAAAATCGTTAATGATTTTTTGTCAGTTATATATACCAGTTCATTTGGAATAAGATCAATTGTGCCTTGTAGTAGCAGTTGTCAAAGCACTGTTTCTGGTAGACTCGTGCATCTTATTTTGTTTATATTAATTGTCTTTTCAAGTACCTGCAGTTCACATCTTTTCTGTGAATTTGTGCTTCTGTAAATAGATTTACTATAATTTACCAGGAATGTCTGTTCCATAATTGGCTACATAATTTATGTTTATTTCATGTAAATGGAGTTGGATAACTACTACTTTGCTAATCATCCTTTTCCCTCCCAAAAAAACTACACACTGCATGATGGCACTTTATGAACCTTGAGTCGAGTAAATCTATCACATTGAAAAAAATTTAAATAATGCCATGATTACTAAATGATTATTTTGATGAATGAAGATATGGAAGATCTGAAGACATTTGCAAAAGATGCTGGTGTGGAAGATCCTAATGAGTTGACCCATTGGGATGTTACTTTTTGGAGTGAAAGGCTAAGAGAATCCAAGTTTAACATCAATGAGGTTTGATTTATGTTTTAAGGATATCTTTCTGAGATCTTGTTATTTCTAGAAATATTTAATAGTCTCATCATTTGTATCATGTGTTCTTCCTTCCCCTTCCAAAAAATGTGGTCTCTCACTGGTTTTCTTATCATTAGCTGTATATCATGCTTGTAAATCATATTGATGTTTTTTTTTGTCAAATGCATCGTCTTTCTAGTTTCTGTTCAAGTTTTGCATTCCACTGACATAATGTTTACCCATGTCCATCAAACTATCATTAAAATGATTCTGCAACCAAATGATGGTTAAAGCTAATTTTATTTGTAGGAGGAATTGCGGCCATATTTCTCGCTACCAAGAGTTATGGATGGACTTTTCAGTCTTGCAAACAAGCTTTTTGACATCCATATAGAACCAGCTGATGGACAGGCTCCAGTAAGGCTGCATCCTTATCTCTTTCAGTGATGCTCAAAGGGTGCTAGGATACCTTTTCTTGATACATTCATTCCTTTCAGGTCTGGAATACTGATGTCAGATTCTTTTGTGTGAAAGATTCTTCAAACAATCCAATTGCCTACTTCTATTTTGATCCCTATTCAAGGCCTGCTGAAAAGCGAGGTGGTGCCTGGATGGATGAGGTCTTTGCTCGTAGTCGTGTGCTAGCACGTGATGGTAAGCCTGTCCGATTGCCTATTGCTCACATGGTTTGCAATCAAACACCACCAGTTGGGGACAAACCTAGTCTCATGACCTTCCGCGAGGTAATTCTCATTCTGGATATTCGGAAAGTACTACCCAAGGCAGGTCAAGCTAGTGAGCGGAAAATGATTGCTAGACAAATCGCAATTGGTTTAGTTAGATTATTCATATCATATCATTTATACTCTTCTCAAAAAAATATCATATCATTTATACTGTTGTCTAGCATGAACCATTGCTATCACCTTCATTTGTAGGTGGAAACTGTGTTCCATGAATTTGGTCATGCACTTCAGCATATGCTTACAAAACAAGATGAAGGGCTAGTTGCTGGTATTCGAGGAATTGAATGGGATGCTGTTGAGCTTCCATCACAATTCATGGAAAATTGGTGTTATCAACGGTAAAAGTCTTGAGCAAAGTGTTTCTTTGTCCTTTTTCTATTAAAATATGTTTCATCCTGGAGAAAATCCGTTCTTAAAAAATAACTTATAAGGTATTATGTGACTAAATGTCAATTTTATCACATTTTTTTGTCGGGTTGATTGTGTGGTTACCTTCTCACAAGGCCTAGCTGTGTGAATACGTCTATGTTGCTAGTTTCCTTGTAGTATTTGCAGATGTTTGTGGACATATTTAGAATATAAGACTCGTTAAAAAAGAATAAGATGCAGAATATTTTATCTTTGCCTTCCTCAAAGAAGAAAGAAAAAAAAACCCACCTTTGAAGAAACAAGATAGAAATCAGGACAATTAAGACTGTTCAAGGAAAACTTTAAATAGGCTCGAGTTTGGCAACAAAAAAACAATCAGCCAACTGGAAATTGTTTTCATATTGATGGAAAACATATTCAAAATAGGTAAAAAATGAACTCCCATTAGTCGTATCATTTTAACAGACCCTTCTCCTTCCCACATAACACCATGATCTCTTTACTCTTACATGTGATGCAAATATCCTCTGAAACATTTCTTTAGAAGGTCCTCCAAAGCAACAAAGAAAATTATATAGAGTATGGTGATTATATATGCATTTATTTGATATATAACTGATGGGAAGACATAAAGATGTGTTTTGATGTGAAAATTTATACAGAAATCTATTTGATCCTTTGTAAGTATACAAATCCAAAGTACTAAAAATAACATGACAACAAAAACTAAAGCTCCATTTCTTTGATGAAAGCAAATTGGTAAGAGAAATGAATTATAGGAAAATGATTTATTGTCATGTGGTTGATAGATGATTTGAAATTTAGGAGAAAACAATTGTGTTGAGAATGTAAGAGAGATAGATAAGTGAGAGGAAAATGAATTCTCTTTTCGAAAAGATTAAGTCAATTTTCTATCTTTTAGCCTACTTTTTTTGTCAATAAGAAATTGTATTCTTGTTGATTGTGTTTTTTATGATTACCAAATAGTAAAAAATGAGTTCGTTTTTGGTAAAAATATTTTCATCAAATGAAACGGAGCCTAAATATGGAGAATGATTAGAGAAGATTTGAAGAAATGATAAACAATTAAATATTATCTTAGGAGATATAAATAATACATTTATCTTCTCAAAAAAAAATAATACATTTATTTTTAAATTATAAATATGACATTTAATTATATAATGTATCCAAACATTGGAAACTATTTTTTCTGCCTCATAATTGATATTTAGTCAAATTCAAGAAAACCAGCGTCTTTATCAGAATTCTTTCTCCATCAGAATTTATTTTGCATGAAACAAACAGAGCCTGGGTTAGCATATTTTTAATGTTTTCTATGCCATGAGATTGTTATGTTCTTAAACTGAAACAGTGAACACGATACTTATATTTGTACCTCTAAAAAATTATATAATATCTGTAAAAAATCGTTTTCTTAGGGAAGCTCCTTTATGCTCAAATTTAGTAGGTGCGCTTGCTAAGTATATGCTGGCAAAACTTAGTATAAACTCGTAGGCTTCCATCGTGGAATAAACTCCACATTAGTTAGGTGTCATCTATGTGTGCTGGAGTTGTTTAATATAATATATCATATATAAGTATTTGCAGGAGTTATATTTGGGCTCATCATTGTAACGTTATCTGTACATCCATATGTGGCTTTTGATTTCTGCAAATTTGTTATCTTCTGATGTGGCAGAGATACACTTATGGGCATTGCAAAGCACCTTGAAACTGGTGAATCTCTTCCAGAAGAAGTATATTTGAAGCTACTCGCTGCTAAAACATTTCGTGCTGGTTCTCTGAGTCTTCGTCAGGTTGTAATGTTTATTATTGTTTTCACCTAATTCCGGCATATGCAGCCCTTCTTTTGTGGTCTTGTTTACTACTTTTGCTCATCTTATGTTAAATTTATGATTTCTTTCTTTGAGAATATCCATCCAATACAAATGATATCTTCTTTTAGATCATGGTTGTAAGTCTGTACCTCTTGCTCATCTTTTCACAAGTGTGTTTTATTTTTTTTATAACAATGATATTTTTGATATGTTATGCTGAGATTCGAAACTGATTGAATGAATAGAAAGAGGATGCCATTAACAAAACCGTTAAGGTCTAACGTTGAAAACCATTGTGCATGATTATCTGTTAAGTTCATATAGTCTCACCATTTCTGTCTTCAAACTAGGATTTAATGACTGTTTTATCTTTTTGCTTCTTCAGATAAGATTTGCTAGTGTAGATTTGGAATTGCATTCAAAATATGTTCCTGGTGGACCTGAATCCATTTTTGATGTTGATCAAAGAGTTGGTCAAAAAACCCAAGTTCTTCCTGTTCTTCCTGAGGATAGATTTCTTTGCAGCTTTAGCCATATCTTTGCAGGTTTGGTTATGCAGTTCTGTTGTACATTAGGGTTTTGTACCATGTATTTCTTCTTTTAGTTCTTTCATAAACTCTGATTAAAAAATACATTTCCTTATAGGTGGATATGCAGCTGGATACTACAGTTATAAGGTAAATTATCATAACAAACAATTTAGTTTTGCATTGTCTTCCAGACCAATTTTGTACTTGTAGGGATCAATTACTTTCAGATATTTGGTGCCAAGAATCTAAACCTATTCTCTAAAACTGATGATAATTTTACGGAAAGGAAAACAAATATTAATCTTTTGTCGATATATGTTTCTTGAGGTCTGATTTGAATCTCTAATTCACAGTGGGCAGAGGTTCTTTCAGCTGATGCTTTCTCTGCATTTGAGGATGCTGGCTTGAACAGTGATAAGGTAATGGTTACCTTGTATCTTCACCTTATCTTTAAAAAACAGATAAGGGCCACCATGTGCCCTGAAAGAAACAGGTTTGCACCCAAAAGGAAGAGCTAAATAGCAAACACTCATTTTTTTCCTCTTGGGAAGCCAATGAGTTTAAAACCCTTTTTGCCGAGGAAAAACTCATGGTGTGTAAAGTTCCATACTGATAGTTGGAAATAGGATAGTACTAGAGGATATCCTGTAATTATAGGACACAATAATATGAAGATAGCCAAGTTAGTTGGTAGGCCGAGACTCGTGTGAAAAGTATTAAACAGTTTAAGCTCGTAGGATAATTTTAATATACCATTATATATAGTCTGTAGATAAAGGGAACTAAATGTGATTAGTCACGGAGGTTTCATGCTTGCAAGCAGGCTTAATTAATTGAAAATTTTCTCAACAAAAATACTTGAAACTTATGGGTTTCGGTTGATCCTTGTTGCAGGCTATTATGGAAACTGGTCACAGGTTCAGAGAAACCATTCTTGCACTTGGAGGCGGAAAGTCACCGCTTGAGGTTAGATAAGCAAAATAATCTTGCATATATGTTTTATTTTGATTTGTGGAAATTCTCAGTATCACAGTATACAAGATCATTCATTATTTCTTTGGTCCTTTGTTTATCAGATAAACAAGTCCATCAAAGTTCATGTAGTGTAAAAGTAATTTTGATAATCCTTACATGCATATATGAGAACAAGAAAGCATAGTAGTATGAGACAAATCTAACTGTCTATATTTGAATGAGCAGCAAATATTTCCGCAGTTTCTCATTTTCTTTCCCCTCTTCCATCAGGTTATCTCGTAGTAGTATCTCATGACCATTATTCTCTCGCTTTACTTTTGTTGCTACCAGGTTTTTGTAAGCTTCCGAGGTCGTGATCCGTCACCAGAGGCTCTTCTAAGACACAATGGCTTGCTCGTTGCCACTGCCTAATCAATTGCCATATTGTAGCTTATGAGGCTCTTCATAATGTGCAATAACATCTTATTCCCCCTCCCCTCAATAAAATGAGACGTTTCAAGGTGTTTTTTTTTTCTGTTAACTCGATGAATGTACCACTTCTGACTAATCTGTATCAAAGGAAGTAGCATATTTACGTTAGGATATTTATCAAAGGACATTATTGCACATTTTGAACGTCGTGATGTGTAACGTGCATTATTAAGAAATGCACGGTATATTATCTTATTTATTATTCTGTTCTGTTTTAAAAGGGCAACTAAGCATCACATGGATTTTTTTTTTGGCGGAAGTTTGGTTGCTTGTGGAAGGATGAAGATCTAGGGTAGTAGGGAAAGGAAATAGAAAAGGACGAATACTAAAAATTATTTTTGTTAATGAGTTAGAAAGGAAAATGGATTATTGAAAGAAAAAGAGAATGAAGAGAATATTTTTAAAAGAGAAAGAAGAATCTTTTTTCATTTTTTGTCGTTAAAAATATTTACTGCAAGTCTATGAGGTTAAATTATTAATCTTTTTCCTTTCATTTTTTAACTCTCTTTAACCCTTAATTTCTTAAACTCGTCGTTAGATGTATCATATTTCTTATTAAAAGTAACAAATTTGTATAGCGTTCCTTTGAGTATGATGTATTTTGTTTCTCTGTGATCGATCATTCGAATTTTCTAAACAGTTATGAAAGAAATATATAGTTTTCTCTTCTTGAGGGGAAAATACTTTTCCCGAAATGATCTCTCTTTTTTGTATCGTTAAACTAAATAGATATTTTCTATTTTAAATTTACTTTTTAATACATAATTAATTGACCAAGTAAAGGAAGAAGAATGCATCAAAACGCAAGTGCTGCATCAAAATTTTTATTGCAAGTGAATGCAATGAAAATCGACCACTCTTAGAGGATATTTTTTTTTTATAAAATTTAATCTTCACCGAGACAAACATATGTTAAAAAAAGAGTGAGTTGATAGCCTAATAGCCGTGATGTAATTTTTTTTCATCCTGATAAGAAAGAAAAAAAAAATGTCCGTCGATAAAGCACCATTATTGCCTCATCGTGATCATTTTGTTTTTTAACGACAAAATTGTTCTGAAAGCAATATAAACTAAGAATATAGTATATGAAAGTTAAACCAAGAGCAACAAAGAATATAATCATGCTTTTTCCAGATTCGTTCATATTGATAAAAATAATTTTTTCCAAAAAAATAATTTGAACATGATGTCTGATAATTCAAAAGTTGTCTAATTTTCAGTTGATGCAAAAAAGAAAAATCTTGCAAAAAAAGAATTCATTTGTCTTTTGTAAAGCTTTCCCCTTTGTATTTTTTAGATTATTTTTTATATAGAGATAAAATGTTTTTTTTTTAATTCACTTTCTTAAAATAATATTTTTTTAGGAGTTGAGTTTATTATATAAAAAATTGAGCTCAATTTTGAAAAAAATTGTAAATAGACTTTAAAATAAAATTATGAACAATTTTAGATTAAAAATATATATAGTGGTGCAATGTACCAATTTTACTGAATATAAATAGGCATTAGGCAATCAAGCTAAACACTTTAAACTTTACCATTGAAGGCAAAAATAAAGCAAAGCAGCCAAAAAGACGAAGCTTTGAGACAAGCCATAAAAGTAGAACCATCGCCAAACGAGCAACTCCGAAGCAGCTGGCCATCTTCCTTTGCTTTCTCTTCTTCGCAGATCGACCAAACCAATTCGGACGGAGACGGCCGGCGATGGCGCGGGCGGGAGGGATCACGAACGCGGTGAACGTGGGGATCGCGGTGCAGGCCGACTGGGAGAACCGCGAGTTCATCTCCAACCTCTCCCTCAACGTCCGCCGCCTCTTCGAGTTCCTCCTCCAATTCGGTAACCACAAATCTACCTTGCTTGCCTTGCTAAACTCTGAATCTGCGCTCATTTCGAGTCCCGATTGGATCTATATCAGATTGCTTTCTTGGAATCTAAGAATCTGTGTATGATTGATTTATGTTTAGGAGAAATCTATAAGATCTGTTCTCGTCATGAAACAACTTTTTGTTTTGGGGTTCCCCAGTAAGCAAGTGGCAGCATTTTCTTGAGGAATTTGGGGCCAAATTCTCCATTTATTTTGTGAAATGTAGTAAGGTGGATGCAAAAATGTTTAGGTTAGGAGAAGGGGAAATTGGGGAGTAAGGCGACAAGATCAGATCGCTGCTAAAGACTGCCAAATCGTCTGAAGGATTGGTTAAGAGAAGAGGATACATTGTAGGTCATATAGGGCGAGATTAGAGTCTGTCTCAGATTTATGCTGCAAACTTCGTATCAAAAACTTTGAAGAGGATGCTTTCATATCTTCTTTAGCTGCTTGGTGGCTAGGTCGTTTGGATCACATCAGGCAATTACAAATTTATGTAAAAGATAATGGACAAAATTATATAATTTTTGTCGTTAAGTCAAGGAAAACAAAAATAGGATAGCAAATTTCAGAAGTTCTTTCTCTCAAAAATTTTTTTCAGAAGTTCTGTATTGGCTAATGGACCTCTGATATCACAACTGAATGTAACTGTCCTTCTTGCCTACTGTGTCCATTCTTGTAGTCTCTTGCTTCGGTTATTTATTTCCTCCAAATATTTATTTATTATTTTAAATGTATGCACAAAAATTTATCAACGGATGATAATTGTATACATCAGACTCTAAACTTGTGGTTCTTTGGTAGTTCTCGACCTGAATGTGTGGTATTAGTCACACTCTTCACTCTTGTAAAGCTTCTTGAAAGTTTTGACAATCAGCTTAAATCACAAATGACAGACACCGGCGGGTTCGGGGCGGAAGATATGTCCCCCGCCAATGGCGGATGTAGGTGCCTGCCCAAGCCTACACTTGCAGGCAGTCAAATAAATATTTTAACTGCATGATTTTGAATAGATATCTTCTTGTACCGTGTTGGTTAGCACAGAGTTTGCTTGTCATTTGGTAGTGATTTCGATTTCCGCCGCTGCCATTTTTTATGTATTAGACTTACTTTTTCTTGGACAGTGTAGTTCATTTGTTCTATTTTTTCAAATCATTAGTAATTTTAGTTGATTATAATTGTCATTTGTTTATTTTAGTTTATTATAATTGCCAATTTTTTATTTTATCTTTTCTTGGACAGTTTAGTCCATTCTTTCTATCTTTCCAAATCAACATATATATATATATATATATATATAGTATAGATGATGATACTTCACATACTTTATAAAAAAAATTTCGATTGTGTTTTCATAAGTAATGAAATTCTATGATGATGTGAAATTTTTACTTTGTTTTACATGATTTTTAAATATTGGTTGGTTTATTTTTTTAGAGGCAATCATTGTTGTATTTTAAGCTTATAAAATGTAAATATATCAACTGGGTAATTACTTTTCTTTCAAGTCATATGTTTATTTTATTCCAAACATAACTAATATGTTTCTTTCTTTTGGAAAGGTTTAAATGTTTATGAAATATTTTTCTGTATAGTTTATAATTGTTTTATACTATGATGAATTTAGTACAAGAAATTTATTGAGTTATATGATATCTTTTTCAGAATATATAGTTATATAATTATTTCTAAATCCTAAAACATCATAAACATTAATGAAGATGATAATTTATTAAGTTAACTTTGTGGAATGATTTTAGATTATTAAGTATTTTAAGTTATATCTGATTACATTGTAGGATTCAGAGTGAAAATATATGTGGGGTCAGTCTATAGAAAGTTAAATAATTGTAATTGTTTTATTAGCACATAAGTTCATCAATAAAAATAAGAAGGGCGAAACCTCCCCCCTCCCGCTTTGAAGAGGGGCCTAGCTCCATCGCATGTGAACCCCACCGATGGCATATTCTGCTTCCACCATTGTCCCCTACCCCGTCCCTGGCCTGAATCCTTGGGGCGGGGAAACATGATTCCCTGGCCCCATCCCTGCGGGGACCTTGATTCCTCGAACTTTAACATAAAAAAATTTTTTAAGAAAGATTTACAATAGAATAAATATTTATATATGTGTGTGTGCGCGGGGGGGGGGGGGG